>PVKH010000165.1:0-15739 GCA_004027955.1 Chaetophractus vellerosus | reverse complement strand
TGTGGCGGCTTTGCCCTGTCCGTGGCAGCTTTTTGCCCTGCCCACGGAGGCTCCCCCAGCCCATGGCGGCTTGCCCTTCTCAAGGCGGTCTGCCCGCTAGGAGAGGTCCCCGGGAACCGAACCCGGGGCCTCCCATGTGGTATACCGGCACCCTTATCCACTGGGCTATATGGCTGGCCCTCAAATTATGATTATAAAAGAAATGTGTGCCCATTGTGGAATATTTGAAAAAAAAATAGAAGAAAAATAAATAAGAAAGAACAACCACCCCTAATACCACTACCCAGAAATAATGATTCCTAACTTTTTAGTGTATTTCTTTCTCATCTCTTCCCAAGTAATTTAACAATTGAGATCATGCTGAGTAAATATTTCCTTGGACTGCTATTGTTTTTGTAGAGTACAATTTTTTGCTCTCATTTTGAGTAATTACAGTGTGCCAAACACTGTGTTAAGCATTGTTCAAACAATACTCCTCTCATCAACACTGTGAAGGCAGGTACTATTATGCCTTGAGCTTGTGTTTCAGGAAATGTTAGTCTACAAATGAGTCTGCTTCTTTACGTGAACTTCACTTATGAAGAGAATGTAGACAACAGGAAAGAAAGTGAAACATTTTTTATGGATGCTTTTTTCTTTATTCTCCTTTTTTTTTTCTTTTGAGATTTCATTTTGGAGGGAAGGAAGAAGAGCCTGTCCACTTTAAAGAATGAAATAGTTTAACTGAAACTTTATCTGCAGCGTTTAGTGTGTCAACAAGTTCTAAATTGTGAAGAAGTCTTATCAGAAGAAAGGCTTCTTTGAAAATGATATGGACATATTTGTTGGGTGTTCACTCCTCTAATGCCTAGATGAAGTACACAAGGGAGTAACTGAATTTTACAATATTTAGATAGCTACATAGTGAGTAATAAAAGCATTCTTTAGGTATTTAATAAGAGGCTAAGATCGGCCTTTCTAGAGCTAATATGAATCAGTAACTTGGACACTTTGTTAGCTGTTAGAGATGATGTTTAGACTCTGTGCCAGGCCAGCTTTTCCCTGTAGGGGTACCAGGACACATCCGAGTGGGTAGAAATTGCACTGATGCTCATCCTAGCCTGCCTCTCCAAACAAGGGCTTTAGCTTCTCTGCCAATAGCCAAGGCCACTCCACCTTTCCTTCCTAGAGTCACTCCTTGCCCATTCCTTTACCTTTTAGATTACGAATAAACTGCAGATTCCCCAGGGGCAGATAATCTTTATCTACGAATAAACTGCAGATTCCCCAGGGGCAGATAATCTTTATCTCCTAGCGTGAGCCTTAGGTTTACTTGGAATTGCTATTAAGACTTTGAGGTTTCAAACAACCCTTCAAAATATCTCTTGGTTTTGTCCTCATGTATCTATTACCATAGCCATGATAGTAACCCAGGCCTTTGTGATACCAGCCCTTTATTACTCCTGACAATCTCCTAACCAGCCTTTTTGCTTTTTTCCTCACCACTTACCTTCTTACATACCCTCTCCAGGTTTATCTGACTAAAACATTTCTCTCATATCATTCCTCTGCTCAAGAATTCCTTGAACATCAAGCCTACATTTTGCTTGTCCTTCAAGGCCCTCTTTAATCTGGCCTTATCCTGCCCCTTTCTTCCCTCTGGTGTAGGTGCTGGAGTGCACAGCAACCTGTACGCCTTTGATCATATTTTTCTGTGGGTCCAGAAAATCCTTTCTTCTCCTTTTAATTTATTAAAATATTTCTTTTCCTCAAGTACTGTTTCTTCTGTGAAATGTTGGTTCATGCAGTCTGCCTAGATCTTTTCTTTTCGCTGTACTTCTTTATAGACGTTGTCATACATATGAAGTTGTGTTTTCATGGAAGTTATTTTACCCCACTCAATTATATACTTCTTCATTGCAGAAAGCATGATAAATATTGAGTGAATACTCTCTAATTCTTTTTTCTTCTCTAGCTCTGCCCTCTTCCCATCACCCTTCTTTGACCATTATCATTGGGCTATATCTTCTGTCTCTTCCATAATTTTTCTCTTCTTTTTCTTCTGACAGTCACATCAACATACCAACATACCAACATAGCCTAGTGTGTATCATTCTTTAGTCTACAATGAAGAGAGTTAATTTTTTCTTATGTAATAATACAAAATAGATTTTCATGTAAGAAAATTTGAACCCTAGATAAAAATATAAAGAAATAAAAAGCACCTGCAATTCTAGCAGTCTACCATGAACATTTTGGTGACTATCTTTTTACGCATCTCTATTCATTCATGTGTGTGCATCCACACACACATTCACACATTGATTTGAGAGGGACCATGCTGCTTTTTTCATAAACATCTTTTTAAAAATGTAGGTTTGGGGGAGAAGGAAGCTTGCTTTCCCTCTTTTCCTTCTCTTCTCACTATCACTTTAGATATCTATGTTAAAAAGCTGAGGTCCATCTAAGAATTCACTAAGCCCATTTAATCATATATAAATATGTTATATATAATAATATAAATGTGGGAAGGGGAGGGAAGAGTGTGTTTTGCCAAAATGGTATCATGTTCTATATATTTATTTGTGTCTTGCTTTTCTCATTTAACCGTATATTAGGAAAATCCTCTAAGAGAATTGCTTTATAGTAAACTCTAGAAGTAAAATTAATAAGAGAAATGAATTAATACAGGGAAAATTTGATTATATGACCAGATATAATATAAATATATAAAAATCAATAGCTTTTCTCTATACTATTAAACAACCAGCTAAAAATAGAAATAGAATAATTGTTCCATTCACAGCAGTGTTGAAAATCTCTAAAATGCTTAAGAATAAACTGAATAAAGAAAGTTACCAGATTTCTAGAATCCTTATTTTCTTATTAATTGGATAAGTTTATATGAAAAAAATTAATATCTGGAAAGAACCAAGAAGTTTATGAAAAAGAATATTGGGGAGACTTGCCTTACCAGACTTTCTCCCATCTTTTAAAACCTTTGAAACTCATCAGTGATTTCCCATTATAACTATAATAATGCTATAATAAAACTCAAACTCTTACCAGGTGGTCCCTACCACCTTCATCTCGTACCTCTTGAACCCCATCTGTCCTGACCTTCAGACCTACAAGTGCACTTCAGAACATCTACACCTTCTCTTCTCTCTGCCTAGAACACACTTTTTAAAAACAGCTTTATTGAGATACAATTCATATTCCATGCAATTTACCCATTTAAAGTGTACAATTCTGCATGGTTTTTTTTTATGTTCCCAGAGTTGTGCAGTCAAATTTAGAACATTTTCATGACCTCAAAACAAAACCCAGCATCCCTTAGCTATTATTTCTCAATCCCCCCTGACTCTCCAGCCCTAGGCAACCACTAATCTGTATTCTGTCGCTGTAGATTTGCCTGTTCTGGATATTTCTTATAAATGGAATAAAACAATATGTGGTCCCTTGTTACTGGCTTCTTTCACCTAGCATACTGTTTTCAAGGTTCATCCAAGTTGGAGCATGTATCAGAACTTCATTCCTTTTTATGGCTGAACAATATTCCATTGTATGATATACAACATTTTGTTTAACCATTCATCCTTTGATGGACATTTGGGTTATTTCCACTTTTTGGCCATTATTAACAATGAACATTCTTGTATAAGTGTTTGTATGGGCATATTATGCCTTCATTTCTCTTGGGTATATATCTACCTGTGGAGTTGCTTGATCATATGGTTCCCCATAATATTTTAAGTGCTAAATCTAATAGTAGAGCTGGGGATATTATTTTTCTCTCGAGAATTAGTGAACCACTGGGGGCTTAGAAAACAAGTAGATGAAGAGGACCACAAAAAAGTAAAAATAGCTTAGTTGAGCTGGTATTTAAAATAACAAAAATGTTTTCTAATTATAAAATTAATGTATGCTACTTATAGAAAATTTGGAAAATACAGAAATCCCAAAGAAAAAAATAAAAACACCCAGAATCCCATCATCCATGATCTACTTTTAAAATTTAAGTAAAATTGAAATTGAAATTGAACATTTTCTCTTTTCTATTAAATTCTTCCACAGCATGATTTTTAATGGCTATGTGGTATTTCAACATATTGAATGCTATCATTTACTTAACTAGTCTATTATTTGAAATTGGATTGTTGGCTTTCAATATTTTTTGCTAAAATAATGTGCTATAGGGAACAACCTTTTGAATAAATTCATGTGCATATCACAGTTGTTTCTATAAAATAATGACCTAGAAGTGAAATTACTAGATAAATTTTTACGTTTTTACCACAAGAGTGCTCACTCTTAACAATAGAATTTGCTAATCTACTTTCTAATGGAATCTTTACTAAACATTTTTTCACATTTATTTGACATTTATATATATATTTCATTTTTGGTGATTCAGTAGCTTTAGGAGAAATATAAAAGGATCAACTCGCTCGCTTTCGAAAGTAAGAATACTTCTTTGAGGTTTAAGGCATTTTGAGGTGTAAATGGCACACAAACATCAAGTAATAACTAAACTATGGACTCTAACTCTGTGGAGTGTCACAGAAAGATCTGGTTTTTCTTTGACTCTCTCTTGGCTTCAGCTTCTAGGGTAATTAGGACATTAGCTATCTCACATCTTGAGGAAATAAGTTGACACCAAGAATATTCCATAGCAGAAATTTTAAAAATTAAAACCTCTTCTTAGATCCAGCTTGGGTAACAGCATCAGATGTGTTTCTTCAGCCTCCTATTAATTAATTAATAAATAGTAATAATTACTAACATTTCATGTATCCAACATATGCTATGTGCCAGAAACTGTGCAGTATACAGTATTTAAATATTTTTTAAATAGTTACATATTTAAATATTGAAGTATTTAAATATTTTCCTCTCTTTAAAACTAATGAAGAAACATACCCTTAAAGAATGGTTAATTAACTTGCTAAGCCATCAATTGAAAGGACAGAACCCTGGTGTTTGCCTTATTACTATTAACTATAACCACGCCCTCTAGTCAGCTCTAGTCTTACTTCTAACTCCTGCTTCTTCATCTCTAGTCATTTTTAGGTCTTTCTACTCTTTTTCTCTTTAACTTCCTTGCCTCACTATTATGTGGACACCAAACTATGTCTCAGTATTATTCTGCCTCTTTTTGTTCTGTGTATTATCACAAGTAGCCTAAGCTTGATCTTCATCTGCAGAAAGAGAGAGTCAGGTCCATTACCCATTTAGATGGGAAGAATGGTTATTTACCTGATGTTTAATTGAGGTATAGGCTCTGCCCTTTAAATACTGACTTGTTCTCTAATAGAACATTCCTTTCAGAATTGGGAAGCTGGAGGACTGCTTTCATTTTAGACCTTTAGAGTGTTTTTTTTTTTTTTTTAAACTAAAGGCCATTTTCCCTGTATGGTTCTGAAAGGTTGAGTTATGTATGAAAGAATGGGCTCCAGAAATTTATTTGGAAACCTTGGAAGTGTGGGGTACTTTATTAGGAATGCCTGAGGGAATCTTTGATATGAATAAGTTAACCAGCTGTCTTTGCTTTATTCTTCGCAATGAAATCATGTAAGAATCAAGCAGAACCTGCCTGTTGGGGGATATCTCTTGTATCTAGTCATTGACTTGTTCTTGGGTCACCAGAATGCTAGCATAGGGCCTACTGAGTAAAAGTGCTCAATAGATATAAAATGCTTGGGTGAATAACTGAATGAATGAGTGAATTAATGAGAGAGACTGAGAGTATGAAGAGAGAATGTGTGTTCTGGATGTGATTGCTTCCCTCCAACTATGCTTATTTGCTCTGGCCTGTGCCCTCAGTAGTCCTTGCACACCAATTTCAGACTTTTCTGATAAAAAACAAAGGATTTTTTTTGTATTCTTGATAAAGCACCTTTTATTCCTAAAATCCTTATAAGTACCTATAAGTATTATAAGAACCTAAGGTTCTTAGATCCTTCAGATTATTTTAATCTTTTGTTTCCTCTGAGAATTTACTGTTTCTGAAAATACTGATGTAAGTCCATTGTATTGCACTTTACTCTGAGATCAGGCTGATGTATGTATGTGGCAGATATCAGTAGTCAGGCTGTGTATATTGTTTAAATATACACATATCAAAGGCAGGAAAAGTTTTGTTGTTGTTGTTGTTTTGTTTTGTTTGTTTTATAGTAGAGTAGAAACTGGTTCCCCTTTCAGTGGGCCACTCTTCTGTGTGCCTGCTCTATTTGCAGCCATGGGATTCCTAACGAGGTTACCCACCCTGTTTCTTCTTTCTAACTTGAATTTAGAGTTTATAGCTTAAGAGTTAGAGTTCATTTGTTGAACAAATTCTAATTGAACACTAGTTCTGTGCCAGGTTCTAGGCACTGAGGTTTTGGGCAGTGAAAAGGACTAACTTTTCATTTTGACATAATTTCAGACTTACCATGAAGTAGGAAGACTATTACAAAGAATTCCTAGATAATACCCTGAATGTCAGTTCTCCAAATGTTAACATTTTAGTACAGTTATTCACACATATACCACATACACACACGTTTTTGTTTCTTAACCATTTGGGAATCAGTTGAAGATATGATGTCCCTTTATCCCCCAAATGCTTTGATGTGTGTTTCCTAAAAACAAGGGCACTTTCTTATATAACCATGATACAATTATTAAAATCAGGACTTTACAATGTTACAATAATATTATTTAGATTTTCCAGTTTTCCAACAATTGTAGCAAATGAAAATCCCTGATCATTTGTTGCATTCAGTTGCCATGCCTCTTTACTACCCTTTAATCTGGAACAATTGCTTAATCATTCTTTGTCTTTTATGACATTGACACTTTTGATGAATACAGGCCTGTTATTTTTTAAAATGCTGTTCATTTTGGGTTTGTCTGATGATTCCTTATCATTGGATTCAGGTTATTTATTTTGGGCAGGGATACCACAGAGGCATTAAAATATTGCTTAAAATATTTGTTCTTATCAATTCATATGAAAACCATGAGTTCAAACGGTTATCTCCACTTCTAATTCAGCACCACAGGGTTCATTCTATCATTACTCCTTTCCAGGTTTTTAGCTCCCTTCTCCGATGTAAGAAAGCTGGTTCCATTATCCTCAACATATTTACTTACTTACTCAATCCTAAAATAACAGAGAAAGTAATTTCAGAATTACTAACCATACATCTGAATAAAAGAACTCTACTAAATAGTAGTCAATATTTGTTTAGAGTGCTTTTAGTTTTCAGCTTGAGGGCATATAGTGCAAATACTATGTTTTAGAGTTGCTTAGGTTAGTTCTCCATTCTCTTTTCATGTTACTCATTTGAAATACAAGTTTGGTTCATTTGCCTCTGTTTGTATTTCATTTTAGAGTTTTCCCCCATATTTAGCAGTATGTGTGTATTTCCAAAAGTCAGAACTGCACAAAAAAGTATACTCAAAGAAGCATCACTTCTCATTCCTTCTATGCCATCCATTATTTCACCCACTCTCTGTAGGTATCTGATCTCTTTAGTTTCTTCTTTATCCTGTAGGGCTTTAATTTCTTCATTTACAAAAATGAAGGCATTGGTTAGGTAAACTTTAATGTCTTTTCCATCTTTAATAGTAAACAAATATCTGTGTTTTGGATGATACAGATAATTTTTTATTTTGTTACATATCCCCCCCTTTCTGCTTGCTCTTGCTGTGTGTTCATTTTTTGTGTTCTTCTATGTCTGCTTTTGTCTCCCCCCCGTTGCGGCGACGCGCCGAGTCAGCTCACTGTGCAGGCGGCTTGCCCCGCTCATGGGCGGCTTCTGCTCCGTTTCACGGGCGGCTTCTGCTCTGTTTCGCGGGCGGCTCTGCTCCGTTCACGGGCGACTTGCCCTGCCCGTGGCGGCTTTTTGCCCTGCCTGTGACAGCTTTTTGCCCTGTCCACGGCGGCTCTGCCCCGCCCATGGCAGCTTGCCCCCTCAAGGCGGCCTGCCCGCTCGGAGAGGTCCCTGGGAACCGAACTTGGGGCCTCCCATGTGGTGAACCAGAGCCCTATCCACTGGGTTACAGCCGGCCCCCTGATACAGATAATTTGAAGGCATAAATATATTTGTGTGTGTGTGTGTATGTGTGTGTATATTTTTTAGGAGGCACTGGGGATTGAACCTAGGACCTCATACCTGCGAAGCAGGCACTCAGCCACTGAGCTACACCTGCTCCCCACATGAATATATTTTTAACCTCTTTTCAGAACCTTTTTTAGGGAAAATATTTTGCCTTTGATGACTCAAAGAGAAACTGGCTATTTTTAGTCAATGGTTAAGAACCATATAAGATCATGAAATGGATGTTATTAAAATCTCTAATGAAAAAGGATTTTTCTCTTAATGTAGGTAGCAAAGGATATAAACTGTTTATCTGCACATCAACAAGAATCATCAGGGTTCTTGGATACTCATGCTATATATAAACATAAATAAACCAATAGCCACTCATCCTCTGTGGATTTATTAAGAATGAGAATAATCATGTGATAACAATGGCAAAAGATCAATAAACAGTGTTGGATACAGGAATCTTCTTGGATCTTTAAAAATGTAAGATAAGATATATTTATTTTTGTCCTTGTATTGGTTATCTTTTGCTATATAGTAAATTATCTCAAAAACCAGTGGCTTAAAAATTATAACATTTATTAGTTCTCACAGTTCCTGGCTGGGCACTTCTAGTGCTTGGTTTCTCGTGCATTTGCAGTGAAATGCTGGCTGATGCTATAGTCATCTGAAGATGTGACTGGGGACAGAAGATCTTCCTCCAAGGTGGCACACCCATGTGGTTGGAAAGTTTGTGCTGACCGTTAGTGCTGGCTCTCCACAGAGCAAGCAGGTCGACAGATCTAGCCTTAGGAGTCACATACTAGTACTTCTGCCATATTCTCTTGGTCACACAGATCAACTCTGATTCACTGTGGGAGAGGCCTGCACAGGTGCATGAACATGAGGAGTCGGAAATGTTGGGAATCATCTTGGAGGCTGGCTACTAGAGTCGGTCCCTGTAATTGTTTTCAGTACAAGAAATGACCTTTTAGTGCCCTTAAAATATTGCTGAGATGGTTCTCAATGTGTAATATAATCCTCTTGTGTCAGCAAAGAGGTATTTTTGGGGGGAAGGAGGCATTTTTTTCCTTTCTGCCTGGTACTAGAGCTCAATGTTATTTGCTGAAGAAATATTTCTTGGTTTTGGTGGATAGGCATAAAGAAATGATTGCTCCAAATACTCTAGGGTTGGATCAAACTGTTTGAACTTCTTATTTTATGGCACAAGAGGTGATTACTGGTATAAAGCCTTTAAAAAGAAAATATAATAGTATTTTCTAATGATCTCTGGGTTTCTTACTATAATCAAGAGAATTGCCTTTGATGTTTTCTAAAATGTGTTTGTATATAATGTAAACTTTAATAAATGTGCTTTTAAGTGCCACTTCCTGGTTTTTAAAAGAAAAAATATACAAAATATAATGAAGTTCAAAGTTTTATAAAGCTTTCTGAAAATGCTATTATAAGTTAGTTTAGATATAGAAGATAGGATTTGAAGATAGGATTATATTAAAACTTAAGTAGGTCTCAGAATTTTTGTTTTATATAAAAGTGTCAAACTTCATTTATAAACGTTTAAAAAATTACATAGCATTTGAAAATATTGTCCATGTCATGTGAAAATTCTTTTTAAGTTCTTATAGATTCACATAGCTTTCTTGTCATTTTCTAGAAAAGTTGATAGTTGATATATTTTTTTCTCTTCCTCCTAATTTTTGATTATACAAACATCATGCTGACAGCAAAAAAAAAAAAAAAAATGTCACCCTAGCAACTTAAAGTTTTCTGTTACCTCTCAGTTCTTATCAAATAAATTACATTTTAAGTTATACTTTTACTTTACATTTTTATAAGCACTTCATTATTATTATTATTATTATTATTATTATATCCCCCCCTTTCTGCTTGTTCTTGCTGTGTTCATTTTTTTGCGTTCTTCTGTGTCTGCTTGTCTTCCCCCCGTTGCGGCGATCGGGCAGCGGCCTTGCCTGCTCGCGGGTGGCTTGCCCTGCCCACCGCGGCTTTGCCCTGCTCACGGAGGTTTGCCTTCTCAAGGTGGTCTGCCTGCTAAAAGAGGCCCTGGGAACTGAACCTGGGGCCTCCCATGTGGTAAACCAGCACCCTACCAATTGAGCTACAGCCGGCCCCTTTATAAGCACTTTTAATTGAGGGAGGACGTAGGTGAACAGTTGGCCCAGAGCTAAAAAAAAATGTTTTGTCTATCTTCTATTATATGATCCTCAATTTTATCTGTAGTGTATTTTAGGAAAGGCTTTTTTGTTGAAGAACACTTGGTTCTTTTAAATGACTTTTAAAAGTCTATAATCTATTGGCTTATTCACAATCATTTTACCAGTTTTATGACTTTTCTCTGTCCTTTTCATTTCTTGATGTTTTCCTTTTGACCCTTTTATTTGGCTTTTCCACTAGAGGGCACCATAGGAAGGAACGGTGAAAAAAAAAATCATCCAATTGTCTTCCAATTGAGTTAGTAGAATAGGCACTTTGTGCACATAATTAAAAAAAAAAAGTCTTTTTGCCATAATACCTGGTCCCCTAGTTCCCTCTCTAGATACTTACCTGTATTTTAAGTGTTTCCAAAGACAGCCTGCACATAAATAAGCATGTGTATGCTACTTATTTTTCTTTTACACAGCAAATCACTTACCCTAGATACTATTTTTTCACCTTGTTTTTCTTATTTATAAAACTGCTTCATTTTTCAAGGCTGCATAATATACTGTTGTATTTATATAGCATCATTTCTTTAACAAGATATATTGATGGACACTTAGGTTCCCTCACAGTGTGTGATATTATCTGTGAGATGAATTCCTAGAAATGGAATTGTTTGTCAAAGAACTATATGCATTTTAAATTTAGATAGATTTTATGAATTTACCCTCATAAGAGGTTGAACCAATTTCTACTTCCACCAACAAACAGTATATTCTCCACACTTGCGAACTGAAGATAGTTCTTAAGTCAGCATTTTATATCACATAACAGACATAAAATACAATACTTAGTGAAAAATAGTTTATTCTATCCCGAACAAAATCCCTTGTAACCCCTCCAACTGTCCTTCCTCCTAATTTTTTCAAACATTAAAAAAAAATTCTCCCGTGATAACTCATGGCCAGTATCCTCTTCCAGCAAATTCAAACCCTGGAGTTCATGTCTTTGCCTTTCTTGCTTGCTTTATATCAGTTGTCCATGGTCCCAGTTTGATTCCACCATTGTGTTTAGTTTTTCACTTTCCATTTCCATTGTCACGACCATAATTCAGGCCCTCATAATGTCTCTTGGAATATTAAAAAGCTAACTAATCAAGTTTTTAATTTCTCCCTGCTGTAATTCCTTCTCCCAAGTGCTGTGATTATCTTTATATGATCTGATTATGTAACTTCCTTGCTTTTTACATTATTGCCCACTCAACTCTACATGTTTTAGGTTAACCTTGAAGATACCTGTTCTAGTCAGGGTTCTCTTGGGAAACAGAATCAACAGGAGATAGCTGTTAAAAATATAAGATTTTATAAGAGTCTCTCACGTGACTGTGGGGATGCACAAGTCCAGGTTCCACAGGCAGGCAGCAAGCCAGGGGCTCCGATGAAAGACCGATGAAGGGTCCTTGATGAGTTTCTGGGAGAAGTTGGCTGTCAAATGACGAGCTGGGAAATTCTCTCTGAATGTCGAAACCAGTTCCCTTTTATGGCAGTCAACTGAATGGATAAAAGCGTCATCCATTCTTGATCCAATTTCACTGATTGATGCAGATGTAATCAGCCATCCATGCAGTAAACTCAATTAGCCCAGTGCTTGCTGGACCCAACACCTGGGCACAATTACCTGGCAGAGTTGACACACCAGCCTAACCATCACAATACCGTAACCTAACTTTGCCTTTTCTTTCCACTTTTATTTCCCATTTCATTCTCTCATGTCTCCTCCATGTATGCCATAGCTGTAGTCATTCCGGACTACTTACGATTTCCTGAACAACCTTCCATTTCCCTGTATAATACGTTTGTTTTCACCATTATTACATCTATCCATAATAGTTTCTTCTACATTTTGGCTGCGTTGAAATCCTATCAATTCTTTAAAGCTTAAGTTGTATGGTACCTCTTCTATGACATCCTGTTTTCCCTGCCCAAAGTACTGTTTTCTCTTCTGTGTGCGGCACAATATTTTACTTTGAAATTTTATTAGTATTTAACATATTCTAGCACATATTTTAGTCGTAAACATTTTGTTTCCCTCAGTAGATTACCAACATCTTTGAGAGCAGGGACAATATCATATTCATCTTTGTATACTTGTCCATACAATATATGATATATGTTTTTAGTAAATGCTGAATTTTAAAGTTTTTATTGTATAGTGATTTTAGAGTCTTCCTTCTCTTTAAGGTTTTTGGAATGTTTTAAAAGCCTAAGTTTTGCATATCAGGAAAGAAAAATGAAAGCTTGAACTATTTTTCAGAATTAGTGATGGAAAAGCAGTGTGACACCAGGGGAAGAATATAGTATTGGAAGTCATTGCAGATCTAGTCAAGGATCCCAGTGCCTCTGCCAGATTGTAGCTATGATTGTAGAAAACTCTGAACCTGTTTTCTTGTCTTAAAATGAGGCAATTGGACTAAGTCAGTGTTTCTTTACCTACTTTCTATATAAATCACATGGCAGGTCGCATGTTTGGATATATTCTTATTAGCATACTTAGATTTTGATAGAAGGCAAAAATCAAGTGCTTAAAATTTTAGTTTCATTTTGGAAGTGCCACAGTATTTCTGATATACCAGTGGTGGCACACTACAGATTCCAGTATAGAAAAGATGGGCTGCTGGTTACGTGCAAACCTCTTTCTTGCTTCCCAGTGAGCCGTAACTCCTTTACCAGAATGCATGTGGATTAGGGTGAGGTTATTATAGGGATAACTTTGAACTTAATTTAAATTATACAAACAGTTGAAACATTCACAGTATTTTAGTTATTTGTAGGAACAAATTACACTTTACAATAGACTTTGATACCTTATCTTACCACACAGTTAAGAACCATTGGAAAGGAAGATCTTGAAATTTCTCTCCAACTTTCCAATTTTTTATTCTTTATTTTTTTATTCTTAATTTTCCTTTCTAAAGTTTGGTTGGGAGTGAAATTATGATGAAAGAACATTCCAAGTTTTCAGCAATTCTTTGTGACCTGTGCTCATGGTACCATACAAATGGGCTGGGTGGGTGGGAGGAATGCTTTCAGTTTTAGTAAGTCAACATGTAATGAACATCTCCTATTGAGGGGTAAAGTATCCTGAGTGAAAAATAATTTGGTTTTGAGGATCCTTTTGAGTAGACTTTTATTGTAATTTATCTAATGGCTGCAATCACATCAGCATAAACCAGTAGGAAGATTGCGAAAGAATTTCTGAGCAAGAGTCTGGAAGATACAATAAGGAGTTGAGAGTTTAAGGAATCTAGTACAGAAGAGGATCGACTACTTTGAAGGAACTTTCATTTTTGGTATTGTTTCATGGCTGCTATAATATTTGCCCTAAAATTCCTTCCTTTGGCTTTCCTCATTCCTAAATTTGACAGATGGACTTACATGGATGTTAAATGGGAAATGAGTTAATTTCTTTCACATTTGTACCACCTAAATTTTGAAAAATGATCAATTTCTTTGGTTATAATTTATGTATAATAAAAATCACACTTAAGTTGTACAGGTCAGTGACTTTTGACAAATGACATACTCGGATATAGAACATTTCCATCTTCCCAGAAATTTCCTTATGCTCCTGTATGGGCAATCCACATCCTGTCTCTAGGCAACAATTGATCAGATTTCTATCACAGTAGATTTGTTTTGTCTGTTCTAGAAAAAAATGGAATCATGTAGAATATACTTTTGTGCCCAGCATCTTTTGCTCAGCATTTGGATTTTGAAATTCATTCATGTTGTAGCATGTATCAGTAATTTGTTCCCTTTTTTATTGCTGAGTGGTATGCTATGGTAAAAAAGATGCTATACTTTATCTGCTGGTGGACATTTTGGTTGTTTCCATTTTGGGGTTATGAATGAAGGTAGTATAATTTGTGTAGAAGTATTTTTATGGACATATGTTTTCACTTCTCTTGGGTGACTATTTAGGAGTAAAATTACTAGGTCATATATGTAAGTATACAATTAATTTTTAAAGAAACTGACAAACTATTTTCCAAAGTAGTTATACTATTTTTACTTCCACCATCAGTTAGAGTTCCAGTTGCTCCACATCCTCACCAACACTTAGTATTGCCAATCTTTTTATTTTTTTCACTCTAGTTGGTATGAAATGATATCTCACTGTGGCTTTTATTTGCATTTCCCTGATGATTAATAATGTTGAACATTTTTTATGTGCTTGTCGACCATTCATATATCTTCTTTTATGACGTGTCCAAATCTTTTCCCAATTTTATTGTATTATTAGACTTGTTGATATATTCTAGATACAAATTCTAATATTTTCTCTGATCTGTGGTTTGTGTTTTGATTTTCTTGATAGCATATTTTGAAGAACAGAAGGTTTTAATTTTTAATTTGGATGAGGCCAATTTATCCTTTTTTTTTTTTTAATGGTTCTTGCTTTTCACAGCCAAAGATATCCTTGTCTACATCATTGTTGCAAAGATTTTCTCCCACATGTTCTTCTAGAATCAACCACTTTTAAAATATCATAATGTTTATCTTTTAACCCAGAGTAACAATAACTTCAAGGTAGTGTTGATTTACATATTTTGAGAGAAGTAGATTATAGGGTTAGAAAACTTGTTTGTATAAATGCCTTTGGTTCCATTGCCTACCATTCAGTTTGGAACTTGTGTTCTTCTAGGTAGAGAACATGTGTTATACTTCTGTACTCCTCTCTGAGCCTGGCATAGTATTGAGTATATAGTAGATGGCAAATATTTGCACAAATCTTGTGTTTCCACTGGCTTTCATTACGAAATTAGAAATGTTTTTGCACAGGAAGAAACCCCAATAGATTGAAGAAAAAGGCTTGGCAAGGAAGAGTTGATGGGCATGCCAAAACTCTTTGGGCATATCAGGAATTGGAGTATAGCAGGGATCTATGACAGAGGCGTACAGTATAGATTTTGACAATGTGACAGCACTTTGCTGCCCTTCCGTTGTGCTCTTTACTGTTCATTATGATCCCTGACATACAAAAAATTTCTCCAATGCCCAGAGATTCACATTCTACAAATCAGATTTCCTAGAATTTGCACCCCTGGTCCTATCATCACACTTTTTCTAGATATTTATAATGTCTAATAGAATTGGGTTACAATATTATCCTTTGTCAGTAGATGCCACTATCTGACATGATATTCTCTCAATAACCAGAATATTATAGTCCTTAAGTTCCAGGCCTCAAGTACTCTTTTTTTTTTTTTTTTTTAAAGATTTATTTATTTTATTACATATCTCCCCTTCCCCCCCCCGTTGCGGCGACGCGCCGAGACTTGGTCACTGCGCAGGCGCGGCTTTCCCCGCTTGTGGGCGGCTTCTGCTTCCATCACGGCCGGCTTTTTTCAGTTCGCGGGTGGCTGGCTGCGCTCGATTTGCAGGCGACCTGCCCTGCCCGTGGCGGCTTTTGCCTGTCCGTGGCAGCTTTTTGCCCTGCCCACGGCG
>PVKH010000164.1:0-45820 GCA_004027955.1 Chaetophractus vellerosus | reverse complement strand
AAAAAAAAAAAAAAAAAAAAAAAAAAAAAAAACCCTTATTGGATATGTGGTTTCCAAATATTTTCTCCCATTGTGTAAGTTGTCATTTTATTTTCATGATAAAGTCCTTTGTGGTGCAAAAGCATTTAATTTGATGAATTCATATTTATCTATTTTTTTCTTTTGTTGTTTGTGTTTTGAGTATAAAGTTTCAGAAACTAATCTCTATTACAGGGTCCTGAAGATACTTCCCAAAGTTTTCTTCCAGGAATTTTATAGTCCTTGTTCTTATATTTTGGTCTTTGATCCATTTTGAGTTGATTTTTGTACATGGTGTGAGGTAGGGTTTCACCTTTATTCTTGTGCAAATGGAGAGCCAGATTTTCTTGCACCAGTTGTTGAAGAGAATATTCTTTTCCATTTGAGTGTTTTTAACCCTCTTGTCAAAACTCAGATGGCCATAAATGTGAGGGTTGATTCCTGAACTCTCAATTTTTCTCCACTGGTCTATAAGTCCAGTGGTACCTGGACTGTGCTGGTACCTTGCTGTTTGGTTAATGTGTCTTTGTAATAAGTTTTAAGATAGGAAATGTGAATCCTTTAACTTTGTTCTTTTTCAAGGTGGCTTTGGCTATTCATGGCCCCTTACCTTTCCATGTAAATTTGATGATGGGTTTGTCCATTTCTGCAAAGAAGGTTTTTGGATTTTTTAAAAATGTGATTGCATTGAATCTATAAATTGCCTTGGGTAGAATTGACATCTTAACAATATTTAGTCTTCCAACTCATGAACATGGAATGTCTTTCAATTTATTTGTGTTCTTTGATTACTTTTAGCAATGTTTTGTAGGTTTCCGGGCACATATTCTTTTCATCCTTTGTTAAATTTATTCCTAGATATTTGATTCTTATGGTTGCTATTGTAAATGGGATTTTTTTTCTTGATTTCTTTTTGCTATTGTATAGAAACACTACTGATTTTTTATTGTTGATATGCCATGCCACTTTGCTGGATTCATTTATTTAATCTAGGAGCAATGATGTGGATTTTTCTGGATTTTCTTTATATGGGATCATGTCATCCGCAAAAGTGGAAAATTTTACTTCTTCCTTTCCAATTTAGATGCTTTTTATTTCTTTCTCTTGCCTAACTGCTCTAGCTAGAACTTTCAGAACAATGTTGAATAACAGTGCTAACAGTGGGCAACTTGTCTTCTTCCTGACCTTAGAGGGAATGCTTTCAGGCTTTCACTGTTAAGTGTGATGTTAGCTGTGGGGTTTATATATATATATATACATATATATATATATGCCCTTTATAATGTTGAGGGAGTTTCCTTCAATTCCTAGTTCTCTAAGTGTTTTTTATCAAGAAGCAGTGCTAGGTTTTGTCAAATGTCATTAATCCGTCAATTGAGATGATTGTGTGTCTGTGTGTTTTTCCCTTCATTCTGTGAATGTGGTTTATTACATTAATTTATTTTCTTATGTTGAACCACACTTGTATACCTAGGATGAATCCCATTTGATCATGTTGTATACTACTTATAATGTGCTGTTGGATTCAGTTTGCAAGTATTTTGTTAAAGACTTTTGCATCTATATTCATAAGAGATATTTGTAATTTTCTTTCACTATGGTATCAAATTTTTACTGGCTTTTTAACGATGTTGACCTAGAAGAATGAATTCAAGTGTGGGACAGTGTTTTGTCCTGGGCTTATGCTCCCTTGTTGACTTAAGAGTTCCCCTGTTTATAGGAGTTTGCATGGTCCCTCTGCTGCCCAGGAGACAAACCTTCTCCCTCTTCTGGGTATTCCACTGCCTGAGTTAAAGCAGGTAAGCCTTTGCCCCAGGCCAATGGCATCAATTGATATTTATACTGCTTTTGTTATCTCAAGCTGCTTTTGCCTGGAGAGCAAATCCTGAGAGGGAGTGGGCACACTGAGAGAAGAGTCAGTCTTCCCAACTGGAATAAAGTCAGGGGCCCATAAAATGAGCACTGACCAGCTCCAAACTTCCATGGGGAGGGGATGAGGGAAGGGCCAGAAAGAGTCCGAGAAACTTCTTCCCTGTTCCCCAAAGCTGTAATTCTTGACCTTCCCAGCAATGCAGCCCTTCAACTGTCCTCCACAACTCTGTGGAAGCATATCATCTTAAAATTTCTCCCTCCTTTGTCCTGGGAGGCTTGGCACAATGGCCACGCTCAGAACCAGGCCCCCAGCAATCAGAAATATCTAACTAAAGGCTGTGATCAGCAATTAACCTGTGTCCACCTTGGATCTTGGGGAAGTGAATTTTTATGTCCTTTTCTGGCACCAGCAAGCTATGCCAGTGGCTGGGCCTCACTGCGGCCTGCCATGAGAGTGGGGAATGTGTGCCAGTAACCACAGTGCAAAGAGAGCAATTTACTGATACAGTGGTACCTTAGTACTCATCATTAATTGTTTCCAGGAGGTATGACAAGTACCAAAAACGAAGAGTATCTTACAAAATTTTCCCATAAGGAATAATGTAAATAAATTTAATGCATTCCCAAACCAAAGACAATGCACATTTTTAAGGTAGTATGTAAAAAGTTAGGGTTGTATATAATTACTTTACATGAGAAATAAACCTAAACATTAGTAAATAATTAGATTAGATTAAATAAAATAAAAACTTCACTTTATCCTTACTGAGTTCATGGCCTGATGGGATGGTGGGAGGAGAGTGGTGGGGAGGAGAAATTACACAGACTATTGCTTGGAAAGAGAGTCCCCTTCCAATAGAACATTGGGCACTTGCACTTCAGGTGTTCTTTCTCTTTTCTGCCTTTCTTCAACTTGCACCACAGGCTCTGACACATTCTTTGTCACCTTCACTAAAAACTTATCCAATGAGGACTGCTTCTGTCTTCTTTTCAGAATTCCTTGAAAGTGTGAAATTGTTTGCTCATTCAATAAATTCACATTTTTGCTTGTCAGAGCTTTGCCTGGATGGTACTTCTCCACAAAGTTTTGAACTTCTGCCCATTTTGCACACATTTATTTTATCAAGGAACTGGGGACATCCTCCCTTATCTCCTCCTTACCTGAAGAAATCTCTTCAGCTACCTCTTGTTGCTGCTCCTTCTGTGGTTCCTGCAGCTCCTCAGTGCTGAGTTCTTCACAATATTCCCCCACTAACTCCTAAACATCAGCAGGATCGACCTCCAGACCCATGGACTGACCCAAAGATACAATATCCTGCACAACTGTGCCCTCTGTACTTGCAGGCTTGGGGCCAGCCTCAAACTCTTCAAAATCTCCCTGAGTCACAGCTTCTGTCCACAACTTTTTCTATGCTGAATTCACTGTCCTATAAGAGACTTCATTCCAGGCCTTATCAATAAAGGTTAAGGCAGTGCAGGATATTGAAATGTTCCTTCCAGAATTCTGTGAGGGTCAACTGGGTATCAGAGTTCACCCTCTGTCAGAGTTGACCCTCAAAGCACCTCTGGAAAAGCAAACTTTTTGAAGTTTGAAATGACCTGCTAGTCCATGGGCCGGATGAGAGGAGTAGTGTTTGTGGGCAGGAACCTTACAGTGATGAAGCTGAACTCCTCCAGTAAGTCATCCTCCAAGCCTGGAGGGTGGTCAGGTGCATTGTTCAAAAGTAGGAGAGCTTTCGGAGGCAAATCTTTCTCCAGCAAATGTTTTTTCACTGAGGGACCAAACACTTCATTTATCCACTCAATGAAGCATTGCCTTGTGACCCAAGGTTTGCTGTTTGCCCTCCGCATCATAGGGAGTTTGCTTTTTATGACATTATGCTCATTGAAAACTCACAGGTTTTCACTATCATCGACTAGTAGAGGCTTGAGTTTTAAGTCCCCACTATCATTCCCACACAACAATAGAGTGAGCCTGTCCTTCATTGGTTTGTGGCCTGGTAATGCCCTCTCTTTTGTGATGTGGGTTCTACTCAGCATTTTTTTCTAAAAAAACTCCGATCTCATCAGTTAAAAACTTGGTGGGGAATAAAACCCTCAACTTCCACATAATCTTGAAATTCACTTACCAATTCATCAGCAGCTTTTTATTAGCACTCACTGCCTCACCATGCCTCACGACACGATGGATGCCGGTCCTCTTTTTAAAATTATCAAACCAGCCATAGCTGGCCTTAAAAGCTTCAACACTCTCATCACTCAGTTCTGGTTTATTTTTCAAAAGATCAGCATGCAATACTTTTGCTTTTTTACACATCATGGCTTCCAATACACTGTCGCCCGCTAACTGCTTCTCGTTTACCCAAATTAATAACAGCTATTCAAATTCCTTGAGTGTTTGGGAATGCTGCATTGTTACCACTTTAACCTCTTTTGCAACATCAGCCTTTTTTTATAGCTTCTTTATTCTTAATGATGGCAGAGGTCATTGTTCTAGGCATACCGTATTCCCTAGCAAGATCAGTAATGTGAATACCGCTCTCATATTTACCTATTATTTCTTTTTTTATTTTTATTTTTATTTTTTTCTCCCTGGTGGTGTGAAGTAATTTTCTTTTCTGCTCAGGGCTATCACTGCTCATTTTCTTACGAAAATGCAAAAATTCACAAGACAACCACAGAATTTAAGATCACAATGGGATGTGCATAGGGCAAGAGCTACCACATGGCTAAACCGTGACCCTTTGTTTCAGCTGGAAAGGATAGCAAGTCACCAGGCAACCAACACTGACAAGTTCTAGCTTGCACACTGAGTACCAAACAAACGAGTATTGGGACAAAATTTTCAAGTCAAAATCAGTCCAGTACCAAATTCAACGAGTTTCAAAGCAGTCAAATACCAAGGTATGACTCTATCAGCCTCTTTCTCCCATTCTTCCCTGGATCCTCTACAGTATTCTGTTGGACTCTGTTGTTTCAAAATAGTTGACTTAGACGGTTCCTGCCTGTTTCATAGTTGTTTTCATGGAGAGACTGAATCCTGGAACTTCCTACTCACCATTTTCCTCAGTATGACTATTTTAAGAATATATTTTCCACTGAAAACATGGAAATTTATTAGTAGAGGAAAACAAAAAAGAGATTTTCATGTATAATAGAACAAACGTATTTGAAAGCTAATGTCCTAAAAAGTCTCCAAACTATTCTTAATTCAATCATAGATTTTTATATAAAGAAAACATGAAAATATTTTAAAATGTTTAATATGAGAATTCACATAATCAACAAATTAATATAAAATGGAAATTATGCTTTCAGAGATATTGAGTTCATTTTTTTGTTGTTCATTAAAAGAATCGTGTTCAACTTATTTTTAAGCCCTTAGTCATATAAAATTTCAAATATGGAAACCCCACTATCAAAAACTCAAGTATGTCACCCATGGCATATTCTTAATGAGATGCACATATATTTCACACAATATAAACAATTTTCAACATAACTTAAATTAAAGATCTATGTTTGATTAGTAGCATTTGGGCTCCAAAGTGATGAGTGCTGGAGGGACAAGAACCCAGAGTTAAATTCAAATCTCACATGGTTCAAATTATCCCAGTGGTCACTCGAGTTCCAAAATGTGGGATTATAAAGTACAAAGTTCCTGACTTGAAATCTCAAAATAAACTTAAGACTTTTCCTGTCTTCTTTTCTTCCAAATTTCAAGCACCAGTTTATGCTAGTTCTTTCTTTTTATGTTTTACAAATCCATTTCTTTCCATCCCAACCATTACCAATTTTGCAAAGGCATTTTTGTTGTCCTATTTTCTCCTCACAAAGGATTTAGCAGACAAGAACCAAGGGGCAATCTCCTCAGGCTGTCACTGTTAATGAAAATGAGCTCTAATATCTTAGATTCTGTGTTGTTTCACTCAAGACCAAGGATTTCTTGCGGATGTCAGAAATCTTTCTTAAATAGAATCTCTGAGAATCTGTAGAAACTATGTCTTAATCTGTGCTTGTAAGAGAAAGAGTCCTTCTGTTTCTCATATACACATTCATGAAGTAAATCAGACTACTCACCAAGCTTAATAAAGTTCAACCCTGGGGCTTCAACAATGAATAAGAAAAACAAATTCCTTGCCCTCCAGAGCTTATACATTCAGGTGGAGGTTGTAGACTACAAAGAGGTAAACAAATAAATGGCCACATAATTTCAAGTTATGCTATGTTCTGTGTCAATGTACTCCAGCTAAATTTTACCAAGAGCACACACATGCAAAGTTGGACTTATTGGACTGGTTGAAAGCAAGGAGGCCCCATTCTATGGAGAACCATGAGGAGGTTATCTCAGTAAAAGGGCATAAGCAAAGGAATTTTATAGTATTTGGGCTTGAGTACGGTGATTTAGGGAGAATTCGAGAAAGTGTTTATATGTTTTCAGAAAGTGGGGGCAATTCTATGATTGAGTATAATAATAGTTTTAATTCAGTATATAAAAGGAATGGGCAGCATTAAAGCTGTAATTGGTAAAGAAGCAGTAATCACTAAAATTAGATGGGAAAGGGAGATATTTGTTAATTGTTATGATTTTCACAGCATTCTTGTTTTTGTTTGTTCTCAGACATGACTACATAGTGGTCTTCTTTATATCTTGTGCCATCCTAGTTACAGAATAACCTTGTATGAAACTATAGTTCTGTGAAATTATTTACATTTAACACCATGGACTTGCTATTGGTGCTAGACCAGCTCCCAGCTGATGGCTACTAGGGGCTGCTTTTCTTTTTATCCTTTTCAACTCTGGAGAAAAGTAAAGCAAATTAAATGGATAGATATTGACAGGGAGATTAGCTATATTTAAGATGGAGTGGTAAGAAAAAGCCACATATCATGTGAACAGAGATCTAAAGGATATGAAGAAATAAAAGATTTAAAGTCCTGGGAGAAGAGTAATAGAATAGTGTTTAAGATGTTTTATGAATGAGGCTGAAAAATAGAGTGCCTTAAATATATTAGAAAAGACTTTCTTTTTCAATTAACAGTCTAGTTGGTCCAGGTTGCTGAAGCAGTTCTACTCCACAAAATTGTTAAAGGACTCAAGCTCTATCATCATTGCCATCCTCAATAGAGTGGTCAAAATTTGTGTGGTCAAAGTAAATCCAAATCCAAGATGAAGAAATAAGGAAAAAGGCAAAGTTCAAGGTACGATTAGCTCTTTAAGTTATAAATGACCCACAAGTTCTACACATCTCTTTCACCTAATATCCCATTGGCTGCAACTTAGTTATATAGCATTGCTAGTGAGGAAGGAGGCTGGAAATGTCTCTGACAGGATGTCTAACGTGCTTAGAAAGAAGCATTATCTGTTAGAAGAGCAATCCATGAAAAAGGTTTTAGCAACTATAAAACTTTAAAGCAGAAATAAGTTAGATATGTTAAAAGAATTACAAGAAGGCCAGTATGGCTTGAGGAAAATGAGTGAAAATAAATAGAGGTAGGCATATGCCAGAGAATTTAAGGCCTTCTAAGACACAATTTGGATTTTATTCAAAGCATAGTTGAAAGACTTTGTAGGATTTTGAGATGGGATATGTGGCATAATTTAATCTGTGCTTTAAAAAAATAACTGTTCTATGTGGATGTAGAAGGATTAAAAATGGTAGCAGGGAGAGTATCTAGAGGAAATTGCCATATTACAAGGGAGAAACAGTTGCATAGTGCCACCATAGTAATCATAGAGACAGCAGGGCTTGGATGGATTTGCAATGTATTTTGAAGACAAAACAAATAAAACTTCCTCATGGATTAAATGGCACCTAGGTATGAAAGAGTGGAGTTGATAATGACTGTTAGGTTTTTAGCCTGAGTCATGAGTGGGACCATTTACTGAGATGGGAATGTAAAAGAAAAGAGATAGCTCCTCTATTGAAATAGAATGGGAGGAAGAGATTATTCGGTAAATGCAGAGTGGTTCTTATATTTGATATTAAGAGATATTTTCTTCTTATTGCTTATGTTTTTTGGTGAAATAAATAGAAAGTCATCAGTTGAAACTGAGATGAGTGAAGGGTATTGCAAGTTCAAGGAGAGGAGGTATGGAATAGTCATCAGTGAGAGCCAGAGCATAAACTTACTAGGCAAATGTCTGACCTTGGCCAGTACTGTGAGCCCACTTCAGATTTACGACCGCAAATTTTAAGTGTGACCTTTCAGCAAGGTTGGATGTTTTTCTCCAGGCATTTTTAGCCTCTGGATGAGGTCAGGAGCAGGGGAAGTTTAACTAATGTTGTTTTGCCAATCTCATATAAGAAAGGACAAGGAGTTGAGTGTAACAAAGGAGTGATTTCATTTTGAAGTTGAACCATAGACTGTAAGCCTATAAACAGGAAAGTGAGGACAAAAGTAGGAGTTAAAAAGGGATAAGAGGTGGGAATGA
This sequence comes from Chaetophractus vellerosus, assembly GCA_004027955.1. Taxonomy (NCBI): domain Eukaryota; kingdom Metazoa; phylum Chordata; class Mammalia; order Cingulata; family Chlamyphoridae; genus Chaetophractus; species Chaetophractus vellerosus. Next base: position 37,494 of record PVKH010000164.1, on the reverse strand, counting down.
AGGATTGCATGTGATCATGAATGTTGGATTAGATACAGGGTTGTGTGAACTGGAAAGAAAAGGGGTGATATTTGGAGAGTAGAGTACTTGAAATGGATACTTTTGGAGGGGTTGAAATTACTGGTAATGAAAGTTCTTTGGTATGACTCTGTAAGTAATTGAGGTGGAGTGGATAAAATGCATATTATTTTGGAAGTGAATATTTCAAGGAACTAAGAAAGGAGATATTGGATGGTATTTTGGTTTGAAGCTATATGTACCCCAGAAAAATCTAATCCATTCCTGTGGAGGTGAACTTATTGTAAATAGGACCTTTGATGAGATTACTTCAGTTAAGATAGACCCACCTCATTAGGTCTTAATCCTCTTACTAGAGTCCCTTATAAATGGAAAAGGGAAGGACGGGGAGTGGGTGAAAGAGAGAGAGAGAGAGAGAAAAGGAGAGAGAACACTATGGAAGCAAGAAGCTGAAAGTAATGAAACCCAGAAGAGAAGGGAGAGACCAGCAGATGCCATCATGTGCTTTATCATGTGGCAGAGGAGCCAAGGCTTGCTGGCAGTTGGTTTTCAGGAAGAAAACATTGCCTTGACGATATCTTGATTTGGACATTTTTCTGGACTCTAATAGATGAATTAATCCCCATTGTTCAAGCTGAACCATTTCATGTTATATTGAGTTAACTAGCCTAGGAAACTAAAAAGAGATGGATCTTACACATGCATATGGAAGTCCTTAGGAATAATGAACAAAACATTAGCCATAGTTTGTTTTTTGTTTTTTTTTTAGGGGATGGGGGAGTAAAAATGACCTTTAAGTAGCCAGAAGAAAACATATTCCAGTTATAGGCCCTGAGCTATGTAATGTGGAAGGAAAATCAGCCACTAGTTGAAAGGACTAATAAGGCAGCATTAACCATGAATTTCAGAGTAAACCAATAGCAAGATGTGGGTTGGCTAGAACAAGATCAGTGTTGGCTTAGAATAGACTTAGGTGATGAGGTATGACCTGGCAGGGTTGAACTTCTGTTGGCTAACAAAGTAAACAGGGAAGTAAATAATATTGATAGGATATTTTCTTATGGAAATATTGGTACCACTACTATTAATTATTACTATTTTTTAAGTTTAGTATGTTCTTAATATTTTCCAGGAACCATACTAAACATTTTCCATGTACCAGCTCATTTCCTCCTCCCCCAAATCCCATGATTAACCTCATTTTACAGCTGAGGAAACAGATAGATTAAGTAAATTGTCTAAGGTTGCTAGTGAATAGTGGCACTGGAATTTGAATTGAATGTTCTGACTCCAAGGCCCCTACTCTTAACCACTATGAAATAGTTTTTTCTTTTTAGGGTCAATATCATGGTTACATTTTAATGTTGGGGCTTTGGGGATAGTGAAAGATGGTGGCGTGGTGGTTGTGAAAAGTAATAGTTTTACCAGGAAAAATCAGATCTGTTGGATCTTCTTAAATCCTACTGTATGTCTTGGGGAGGGGTGATCTCCTCAAGAAGACATGGAGTTCTGATGGCCTCTTAATTCCAAAACAGCTCGAGCTGTGTGTTTTTCCTTTCTAGGCAACTATGGGCTAAGTTAGAGCCCTGTGAGGAGAAGTCTTCCTAGGCCACTGTTAGAGCAAGAGACTTATTTCAAGTATTGGTTCTACTTCTCTTCCAACTGGGAAAAATATTAGTCACAAGTATCTCAGTGAAGTTGAAATAAAGCTATCATTTACTGGATCAGAGTGCAAAAAGGAGAATAAAACACAATGAAAAGTAACTCTTCTAACAGAAGTAAATCTGCTGAGAAATGTGGTTCTGACAACTTATTTACTTTTATTAGTTTTTAAGTTCATTTAACAGGAAACAAATTTCACTGAAGATCATTCATTAAAATAGACAAGATTAACAATAGTTCATTAATTATTCTTTTTTAAGATCATCTTCTTTTACTACTATTTTCTTGTCTGTATCTGAGATTCACAATGAATAAGCCTTGGACGAGAGAGTGTATTTCTCTCAATTCAATAAAACATTCCATCAAGTTTGGTTAAGGGTATGTGAATTAATTTGCTTTAAGTCTTTGTTATAATATCTTACAATTTGCTATAAGATGTCAAGCTTTTTTTTTGGTTCAAAGAACCCATAAAGGGCTTTGCAAAATTACAAAACATACTATATATGACTTGATTATTATATATTCCAATTAAACACATGACATCATGCACAATATCTAGATTTTTTAAAACATCTAGTCCAATTTATATTAGTACAGAAAAATCACATCTAATAAGTCACAATTGTTAAAGATGCAAAATAACTGTGTCCTGTCACATTTTCACACAAATATAATTTGATATCTAATTAAAGGATTATAAATCACAATCACATGTAAAGTAAACATTTATTCCTCTCAGTAGTAGTAAGAACCTCTCTTGAGGATGTAGGGTCTTCTGGGTTTATTCTCATATAGCTGTCGTTTCAGAATGTAAGGAATTTTTCTCTTTATAACATCTTCCTTCTCATTTTTGTCATTTCTATTATCAAGAACATCTTCCTGAATCAACTGCAAGATAGAAAGTATATGAATGATCCTTAAATGTTTAAAGTCTTCAGTATCAAAACATGTTTTCTAATTTGATGTTCAGACAGCAAGGCATATGTGGAAAAGATATGTGAGTTTCAGAGAAGTTAAGCGTTTTGTAGATGTATACATAGCTAGCAAGTGATATAATAGGATGAGAACATGATCCTTTGATTCTCTGTTCAATAGTCTTCCTACTTCACCAGGGGTCTTAATTTTTATTTTTCATTTCTGTGTACTTCAAGGCCATGCACCTATCCCTCCAATTGAAGGAGTACACCAAATAGAACTTGTGAGTATTATTCAGGCTTCAGTTTATGATGAAGAGTCCTAACTATTTGGGACATATGTGATAAATCATCAGAATTCCAGAGTTTTGAAACTATTAAACCAAATTTTGCTTCAAAAACAATAGGGTTCTATATTCAATTAAGATAATTACTAACTTGACCATTTTGAGGATCCGTTTCTCAATCATAGAGAGAAGAATGCCTGCTCTGCCTCACTTACTCATTTGTTGTATACCTCAAACATATATAGAATTTCTGTTTAAATGATAAAGACCTTTTAGGCTGGGGTGCTTAAATTCCTGTAATAATTAAAGGCAAGTTTGATTGAAGAATGAAGAGAATTCATCTTCATTTAGAATTCTTGTCTAATTTCTCACTGAATATGGTCCGTTTTAAAATTAATTCTGAACACGTTTCCCTATAATAGTGTTCTGATTCATAAATTTTGGTTAGCATAAAATAGTTAAGAATTCTTTCCATAGTTTTACACATAATTTACATGAAATTTTAAAAGACTAGCGCTCACTTTAATTCATATCTGCGATTGCCTCCTAAACTTTGGGGTCACTCTAAATAATACTGACTGCAGACTAAATAAATTTTAAATTATAAAGCGTATACATTAAATCATATCACAAAGTAATTTATTTCAGCCCACAGCTATTCACTTTTAGAGAAAAAAAGCAGCTACTGTCAGAAAATCTAATTTCTTAATCTTTAGTTTCTTTGTGCATAGTCTATAATTACTTGTACTATGCTCTGAATGTTATCATTTTACTTTTAAATCACTCAATAACATCTAAAATGGCAAAAGTTCCAATCTTTTGTACACTTGCTTTGTCTGTATAATAGTTTATTGAGTACTTTTTATGGATAAATAGCCCATCATTGGCATTCCCTTTGTCAAAATTTGTATTTTTTTTATTTCCTTGACCTAAGCAATATTTTAGACTAAATCATGTAGCTTAATTAATATTAAAGTATGAATAGTCTAGCAAGTAAAATTAAAATTGGCCTTATAGTTCTCATCTCAAAAATATCTTTTTATTTACAGGTTAGAATAAACACTAGAAATTCTGCTTTGCATTTCTTCTTTGTCACAAAGCATCCCTGTGGGCCTCAGTCACAGAGATTGTACTATTAGCTGGGAAGGCACCCTCAGATCTCAAGTATTGGTGCAAGCCCAGAATATAAAACATGAAGCAAATTTCTCTCAGAAGTTAATCTGAAAGAAATGTTTCCCCTCTTGTGAACATTTAAGGATATTTATTTTTTTTTTCTTTAAAGCCTTTAATTTCTCTTCTAGTAAGCCCTTTTTTTAGCCCCAACAGTTTTCCATATCTTGCCAAAGCTCTATTCTGGGTCTAAATGGCTAGCTCTGGACATTAACTAATTACATGTCAAATGTTATCATTCAAATATTTTTAAAAGTTTCCAAACAAACAAACATTCCCAAACCTAAGATGGTGAGTGACTACAGTAGCATTTAATATGACTGATTCACCCATTCCTTCATTGTCAATCTGCATAATGGGTTTTGGCTGGGGTGGACCTAGTTCAGCTGCTAAGGATGTCTGAAATCCATACTCAACTGAAATATGTATATATATGGGTTTATATACACATTACCCTATCATTTAGGTTTAATTGCCTAATATATTCAAATCCAAATGGTACCTTTTCTGCTTTGTGTTTTTTTACTGATAAACAAACATGACTTTATGTTTCTAAGAAAATATTTCGAATTCCTTAAATTTTTTAGATACACCCGACCAATAAGAACAGCAAAAACTGCCTAAGCATGCCATCCATTTAAGGACAATAAAAGCATCTGGATCAAATCGGCCTTAAACTATATCTCCCCTTTAAGATTGAAGAAAAAATATTTGGCTAAATTCCAAAGGCCTGAAGGATACTTTGAAGAGCTTAAGGAATGCTAGCCTCAACACATGGTTTATTCTTCTCTAATATATGTAAGTCTTCCTGTTATGATAATTATCAGGATGAAAAAATCTGTACAAATGAAGACAAAAACAGAATAGCCATGCTTCTATTCATATTTTGTTTTACCTCCCAGTGTTGAAAGGCCCTGCTGTGACATATTTTTTGGAGCTGGTATACTGTCAACATTGCCTCCAAGCTAAAGCCATCTAATGCAGTGGGAAATTTCCTTCTTGTAATAAGCTCCTCCTCATGAACTTCTCCTGTTTCCTCAGCTTGGCTGTTCACGTTATTTACAAGACTGCAAACATTTAGCAGAGTCATTTTCCAAGAGGGAACCCTTGCTTTACTGATCTGAAATATAGGAAAAAATAGATACAATTAAAATTTGTGTTATAGAAATAAGAAATAAATTTCTATTGTGTTAAATCACTTAGCCCAATAAGTGCAATGTTATTAATTTAGTAACTTCATGTCACAAATTGAATAGTGCCAATTACTCAATTCCTACATTTAATAGAATGCAGTAAAATTACATGCACGCACACAATCATATGGAGCAGAGAAAGAAAAAATAACAATGAGTCAGTAGAAATATATAAATATATTTGTACTTATCACTGATGAAAATATTAAAAATTCAGAAAATACATTCTCTCTTTTTAATATCCCAGCAGAGTGCTGTATGGCATAGGGTCTAGGATGATACTAATATAAGTAAGCACTTACAGTAGGACGAGGACACTACTATATTCTATACATTAATAGTATGTCATGGGCAGCCTTACACCTGACCACTCTCTTATTTATAATTTTTTTGTGGAATTACCATCTTTTTCTAATAAAATCTTACCTGAAATTATAATAACTGTAATCAACAGTTTTCCTACATGCTAACAATAATCAATAAGAAACATAAGCAGAAAAGAGAACCTAAATGTGAAATACTTAAGAAAAATTAACATAAAATTCAAAGGAAATAAATAAAGGAAAGCATAAATCTTTCCTGAAGGCACACACACACACAAATAATTGATATGAACGGAGATGTGTTGGGAAGACTCAATGACAATGATGTTGGGGGCCAATTCTTTATGAATTACTCTCTAAATATAAATCAATTGCAAATCCGTGACCCAAATGGAGAAACATGGAAAGGCTGGAAGTAGTTGGAGGAGGGGATTTGGTAAAATGATTATAAAATCAATCTGGAAGTATGAATGTGTGAGAACAAACAAGAAGATATTGAGGGAAAAATAGGTAATGAAGAAGTACTTTGTCAGGTAGTAAAATGTATTCTAAAGCTACAGTAATCAAAAGGGTGAATAAAGGGAACCAGGAAAAAGCATAAAATAGCATAGTCTCTCCAACAGGAGAGAATAAAATGCCCCAAAATGGACCCAAGTACATATGGGAGTGTAGCATATGACAAGATTGCATTTCAAATCCTTTGGGACAGTTGGTTATGGGAGAATCTGGATGTAGATCTAGTTATAACTTTTTCTGACATCTTACAGCCAAACAATATCCAGATGGGTTAAATATGAACAAAAATAAAATAGTGTAGAAATACATAGGAAAATTTATTTTACAAACCTGGTAGTTGGGAGAGATATTATACAGCAGATGTCCAACCCAGAATTCATGAAGAAAAAGATAACGTTAAATATATAAGTTTTAAAAATAGCTCTGTGGAAACATAACAGACTGAGCTAAAGCCAGCCATGTAAGAAAAGATGCCACAAAATGCTAATTTCCGTGACACAGGGTGCAGCCTTAAAAAAAAAAAAGGTCAATATTCCAATTTTAAAAATACTTTTTTAAAAAATTGTGGTTAAGTGACATTAGCAAGGCAAGTCACAGAATCAATCACCAAAAAGAAACATGTAAAATAAATACGTAAAATGATGTCCAACTTTGCTACCCTCAGATTGGAAGACTTCAAAAAGAATAAGTATACTTGATGGTAACCAGGACATAGGGAAACAGGTACCCTCCTAAATGCTGGTTTGTCTGGATGAAGATTGGTATAATCTTCCTGAAGGGTGTTTTGGCAATATTTAATAAAATTGTAAATGCGTATGCCTGTTGATTAAGATTTTATCCTAAGGATATGCAAATATGTGAGTACAAAAGTGTCCACCACAATATTTCCCATAAAATAAAAAAAAAAATTAGATCAATCTAAATTCTAAATCTAGGGATTAATTAAATAAAATAGTGTAAATCCACTTACACTTGAAAATGGAATTATGTCTATGATTTTGAAAATTAAAAACCATTTTCAAAGTTGTGTTTAGATTCTAAAATTCTATGATCCTGTTCTCTTATTCCTGTGGTGGGTAGGAGGAGGGTGGAGAGAGATAAAATGAGGGCAAGCTGGTAGGATAAGAAGCACCAAATGTTAATAATGGTTATTTCTCATGGAAGGTAGGATTAGATATAATAGCATTACTGAATCTCCAGCTTTTAAAAAATTTGATACATAACTTTTTTTACAAAATCATAAATTCTATTTTACACAGAAATCTGAGTCCACATTGAAATACAGTGTGAAAACTTTCAATTTAGTAAGCCTCTTTGCTAATTTACAGTTTTGTAGTTAGTTGTGGCTGTTAAAAGTCTGACATCCAGTAGAATGGACCTCCTTACACAGTGCTGATGGGCTGCATAGAGGCTGAAACACGTGATCATCTCACCCGAAGCCTTCAGGCACTGGTATGTGGTCCTTAAGGTATAAAAATCTAAAACCAGCATTTATTTTGATCCACCATCCTACTTTAAGAAAAAAGAATACTATAATTCAGTCTTGGTAAGTTTCTAAACAAGGAAGTTCTGAGAACATCAACTGTGGAATATAGCAGATCCCAGTGCAAAAAAAAATAAAACACAATTCTTATGGCCAAAAGAACAAGACAAAGGAATGACAAAGCAAGACTTCAAGGTCAGGAAAGTTCTGCATTTCTGAAAATGCTATAAATAGAACAAAACGTAAAAGAAAAAAGTAAGCAAAATATTCCCAATACTAAAATATCCAGCATTCCTGAAAGGAAGAGAATAATCATCATTTAGCTTTCTTCAGCTGAATCTCAAATAGTAGCATTTCTATGCCCCCGATTCCAGTCCTTATTTAGTATTTCATCTGGATGACATTAGTAATCTTTCCCCATAGTGAAAGGATTATCGACTTTACAATAGAACATATGCTTTAAAATGTACAAATTCACCACCGGCTGATGCCTAAAAACAAGCAGATAAACTTTACAACAGAATTTAATACCAGTTTTATCTAAATTAGTGAATATTTTTGACTACTACAACTACATGTGTTAAAAGAAATTGCATGATTTGTAGTATTATGGGAATGACTAGCAGAGTGCTTACATAGAGAAAATAATCATCAAATAATATATTGATTTGATCATAAAATGGTCCCTGAATTAAATGCAACCCAGAATTTACTGGGCCATCATTATATGCCAAAATTGGAAGTGCTGTATGTATTTACATACTTTTTAAAGAGGAATGTTATACTGCATATTTTATGAAGTGGGAGAAATATTTTTTCATTATTTCACTGTATGGCTAAAAATACAGAAATGTATACTTCATGGTTACATGCACACATATGTATGACCACATATACAGAAATGTAGCTTTCCTTGCAAAATTTAAGTTTGAAACAAAATGTACGTTATTGATGCTTAATTTTAAGTGGATGTCTCAATACCCAGAATTAGCAAGTTAAATATCCTTTGAGAAAGGTGCTTCATTCAGATATTTGGTCTATTATTCACCTAGTCCTAAAAATGACAGAATGCCAGAAAAATTACTCTGAATACTTCTCTTCTTCCAGTTTGATGAAGATATCAACAACTTTTCTATAGACATTGCCCATGTCAATTGTTTTATTCTCAATAAAACACTAACAGAGCACTTTTAAAAAGGTAAGGGTAAAGAAACCACACACAGTTCTGTGTCACTGCTCTGGACTTTTTCTAATGTGAAAAGCAGAAAAGCTATTTCTAGGGCTGATATCCCTGAAGTCCACACCAATGCTGCCTCCAGTCTCCTCCTGTTCTGATGAGTCGGTGCCTGTGTTGAGCTGGTCATTAAGTTCTTTAATTCTCACATCTGTGTATTGTTTTGCCCCCTCCCCCAATACTGTATCCTATACTAACCCAGAGTAAATCCTTTCTTTATGACAGTACCAGGTTCTGAATTGAAGCTTTTTGGTTAAGAATATAGTTACAGACATTCCAAATTGAGATATCACCATTCTTTGCACTCCGGTATTCCACGGCCAAGGAGGGAGAAAAGTTGATGAATATTTAAACATAGAAGATCATAAGTCAAATGTGATGAGTCTAGAATGAATTTCATACAACAATGGTGTATTTCCTAAAATCAGGGACTCTTAATGTTTAACATTCAACCGATCTAAAATTCCTTTCTAATTCATCCCTTGAATGTGGTTATCCAGACACCGCTTGAATATTCTGCTATGGGAAACTAACCACTTTAGAGGCAACATGGCACTCTGCGTGGCAACAACATCTTAGACACTGTCAGTCAGTGGGGTTCTATAATTTCACAATTGGAAAGCTCTTTAGAGATAATCTAATTGAGTGTTTTCCCAGGTTCATTCCTTGGAACAATAGTTCTGCACTAATTAATTGTTTTAAAAAGGAGCTTCACCATGAGGTAAAATTAAAAACTGGAGTTTAAACAAAATTAAAATGCTTCTTGAATTTAGGAATTCACAGTCTTTTACATGAAAATATGTATCGTGACTCTTCAAGGGTACAGAATACAGTATCCAAAGTTCCAAAACTAATTTGACTGCTGAAAGATTTTTTAATAAAGTGTTTGTTAGGACTAGTATTGCCTGATTAATTTGTAAATAGAAAAATGAACCAATTGTCTTGTTCCTGTCTATCAGTGAAAATAGTCACTATATCACTCAACACTAGTGTTTAATGCTGCATTAGCCACTGTCACTCCTAGAAGCACAGCAGAGAACACTCTAGACCAACAATGTCTAAGTAGACATGTATTTTAGAACATTTTGTATAAATTTAAAATAACTCCACTCAGTATAAACATTCTTACTTATTAAGTTATTTTATTAAAATATTTATAAAAGACCTAAGCATAGGTAGACTATTTAGGATATTGTCTCCTCTTGTATTCATTTGAGGAACACACTAGTCGTAGTTCCTACTTACCCCTATTTGATTAGTTAAATACTGAATAAGGTCACAGTCAAATTTCTGTTTCTGTTACAACCTTAATTAAATGGAACCTACTCAATATGACAACTAACACTACCTGTCATCTGCTGAACTCAGACAAATTTAGCAGATAGTGAATTCAGAGGTTTCACTGAATTGAAAATAATAATCTATGGTGGAGCCATGAAGATTTTATATTCAAATACAAAATGTAAGGTTTAGTATTGAATCCTTGGTTCCCATTATTAATTCATAAACATTTATTGAACTCCTATGATATGTAAGGCACTGAGTTTGATCATTGAAAAATTGTCATTCCATCAACTTTTGAGAATCTGAAGAAAACATACCATACCAGTTCTCATTCTCAATAAAACAATAGCAGAGTACTAGCTTTAGTAATAAGGGGAACTGTATTATGAGAAACATTTCCTTCTCTATCTGTCACTTCTTTTTAGCCTTTGGAATGTCTCTTGGCCCTCTGTTGCCTAAGTATATTTCCACATAAGCATTTCAATGTCTAAATATCTTTAATTGAAACTGCTCATATATTTTCCTTAGGAAATGGAAAGAAGAAAATAACATCTGAAGCTTTTAATAATGAAGTTATACCAACATCAAATACTAATCACATTGAATTTTTTTGTTTTGTTTTTTTTTTCACTGAATTTTTAAATATAGCATTTGGTTAAAGTGTGCATAAATCCAGTTTTTTTATTTGCATAGGACTCTACCCAAAAATAAATGATTGAATCATGAAGAAATAAATGATAAAGTAATTTTCTGGAATATAAAGAATGTGCTTTTTGTTCCCATTCTCACAGTTGAATTGGAGTAATTACACTTCGGGGTACCAACTTACAGACCGTGGCTTACTTATTTTAATTGAAAGGAGGCATTGGGATTCAATTCTTTTTCATGACTTTGTTTTATAGATATATCCCACAACTGAATGAAAGAGAAAAAGTGTATTGTGCTTACATTTTTGCTATGTATTTATCTTAAGAGAAAAACTCTCCATACCCTGGAATTGCTTTTTCTTTTATTGTATCTTAACCAGATACTTAATCACAACTCTACTCCTACATACTCTCAACATAGTTAGCACTCCTCAAATTGTAACTCATTTTGGAGATTGTGTAAATCTTTATGCATCAATGTACACTGGAATTAAAGAGCTAAAATCTATACCAAGACATCAAAGTAGTCTAATCTCATTTTCCAACACAGATGTATTAACTTCTCAGTTTTCTTCTATTTTTGCGTTGAAGTGATTATTGCTATTGTTGTTATGATTGAGTGATAATCAAGGGATCTGTTATCATGAGGTTAAATAAATTTGGTCTTTAAGTTTTAACGACTAAACTGAATTTGATTAGTCCTTATATGAAACCTACTAAATTACAGTAAAATTTAGTTTGAATCTCCTCAATTTTTGTAACTCTGGACAGTCACAGAAATATATATGTGTCATATTTTCCAAAATGTCTTTTATGGCCTCTAGAAGAAAACGTATCTTTGTTAGCTTTGAGATATTAATGGCCATAACTCTCAAATGCAAACGAGAAAGAGTTATTTTTCCCTTCACATCCATTATCAAACATAATTCTATTTGTCTACCAGGAGATTGCTATATCTAGAATATGACCATCTTACTAGGGCAGAGGAGCCTGAAGAGGCAGGACCTGAGTTGGAATATTGCTTCAGAAATCAGATAGGAATTTTGAGCACTTAATTTTCTTACCATAACGGCTGTTGGGTCCTCAGCATTGGTATAGCAGTATTATAACAGTATTGCACCAGATGATTACCTCAACTCAACATCTTTTTTTTTTTTTTTTATGAACACTATCTTTTCGTGGGAAACCTGTGCCTTGACCCTACATTTAAGCATACAAAAAATGACTCTTTCAGGAAAGTCAATATTGTGTGGTAGCTTTGTGAGTATATTCTAAATGAGCTTTATTTCTAGGTACAGGCTGGAACCTAGAACACTTGCTTTCAGGACCCAAAGTGAGGAGTAATAGGGCCTGGATACAATGTTATACTTGGTTCAACCAAAACAATGAACAAACATAGATAACACTTTTGTTGTAGAGAGATTTAAACCATGGTACGCAATAAAAAATAAAGTTAATAATTTTTAAAGACATTATAAAACTATGAATACCAAGAAATCATGAATTCCAGGTTCTATATTTAAAGACAAGGAAACAAAGGCAAGCAATGCTAGCTATCTCATTAATTTAAGATAAAAGAGTTCACAAGTCACAATTGCAGATTTAAATCTCAAGGCTCCTATTCGCCAGTTCATTTCTCTTTCCCCTCTACCATACATATCTCCTTCCCTGGTTGACAAGAACTTTCATTTTTAATTTAGGAACCTTGTTTTGTTTTTCTCTAATACAATAATAATTTTAGAAAAGGTCATTTAGTTTTTGTGTATTTAACTTGAGGCTAATATTCCTTTCATCATACATAATATAATAAGGATGGAAACAAGTTTTCTTTAAAAACATTTACATGCCCACATAGATAATAGGATACTATTTAATTAAAGTTGTCATATACTGAGTAACAGTCACTTTCGTTTCCTTCTCTGTCACATCAACACCCTTAACTCCTTTGAACTCATGGAAAAGCTTTCAGAAAAAGGAAATGACTCCCAATGAACTTCTCAGTCTTGACTGGAAGTTATTACTATAGGAAAAGAGAACCGTGCTTATAATGAAAGTTCATATGTTCTTCAAACCTTGGCTAAAGGAAAGAAAAAGTTACCTTTGATATATGCATATTGGCCAATAAATCTTCTTCTAACGCTTTCATTTCCTCTTCTGAATCTGAGTAAAATTAAAACCACATGTTTAGTATATGATCACATATATAATTATATTGTAACCAATAGATTTTAGATTAATTTCAGGAAAAAAAAAAGACAACTTAGTCTTGGAGGCTTATTGGCTTTCCTATGCATTTATTCTCCTTAGAAGAATACTCTGAAAAAAAATTTATTTCAGGCTAATAAGCAGTTAGAATAATAGAAGTGCTTCTAAGAAAATAAGCCCTGGGTTATTTGCCAAAAGAACTTCAGATGATTTGGAGTTGTTTCATTTCTGAATCTCATTAGAAAAAAAACTGATTATATTGTATAACAGAGATTTCATCAAATATTCTACAGTGATAGCTTGCATATGGAGAAAATATGCATATTTTAAAATTATGAAAAGGTTTGTAAAAGGGACGTTTTCCAGACAAATCCAAAAGGCATTGTTCATTGATCATTTTAGAATAAGAAAGATACTGATATTTATTTAGCTTGAGGTGCTATTTTACAAAACACACTCTGAAAGAATAGCTTTCTGGCTTAAAACAAGAATGTGGAATTAGTTACATTTAGCAATTTTATCAGAGGCAATTAAGAAAATTGCTTAAGCAAAACTAGAGCTGTCCATCAACACATGCACCATAGAGTTGAAAATGGATTTCTGCATTCTTTAAAATATCCAAGTTTTCACTAATGAATATTTTACAAAGATTTAGAAAATACTATATGGTAATAGCATAAAGAAATTTATAGAACGTTAAAATAAGGTGGCTTAATTCAGTATTGTTAATCTGTATACCATAAAACAAAGCAGAAGTTAAAAGGATTCTTTCTTGTACTATAAGCTCTTATTAAAAAGAAGTATTACACTTGTAGAAATGATTTGGTAAATTTTCTCTAGTAACAAAAGTACGCCAGACATCTTTTACCCCTGTTTGTAAGAGGCCCATTTTTTTCAAAAGAAATGACAAATTCCATAAGTCATTTATCAACAATGTATACTGAAATCCCAAAATTTTTTTCTTTTCACAGCAAGTAGTTTCAAAAGTTAATAGACAAAGTGTTTAATCAATAACCAGGTTTTTCTCAGATACTTTAAGTATACCTTTACTCTCATATATCCATCAGATAAAATCAAAATGTAGAAAAAATTGATATTTAGTTTCATAAAAATTTGCAAAATTAAAACTTCAAGGTCCTTTTCTAATGTTTAAAAGAAATTGAAATATTTGCATAAATCACATTTATTTATAACTTCTAGATTTAATTTCATAATTTAAATGAAATCAGCATAAGTTTGAATTAAGTTTTTCAATATATCATACTTATGGTACATAAAAGTAAAACAGCTAAGTGATTTTTACTGTATTTATCCCTTAGTGGTTTTTTTAAAATTGTATTTTGAAGTATGTAACCATAAACTTTTTTCCCAAATATTAGTTGGAGTACATTGCTATCATAATATTTTATGTTAGACTTCTGAGTTTAAATCTTATCAGATGAGTTGTAGATGTTTAGCAATATATGGCTTCTTAATTAACACATGCAGAACACAATAAAACCAAATTATTTCTACTAATACAAGAATGCCAATTTTGCCCTTATATTTTCAGCAACATAAATGACACACACAAAAAAAGAGAAACAAATAGCATGCCTATTGGTCACATATATACACTAGATAAAAATTTATGCTTAAGAAGGATTTGGAATATATTTCTATTTGTCTAGAAATAATTTTCTACAAATATTGCTCCATTCATTTATTCACTAAACATCAATTTTCACTTTATTTGTTATCTTGGGCCACAGTTAGCATATAATTTGGGGACACTGATAAGAGTGTGTGAGAGAGAAGCCTCTGCTTTCTAATAGGAATGGCTGACGATGAGAGTAAAGCATTGTGAATGGAGCTGGTTTTAATGACGGGCTTGTACTTACTATGACAGGCACCATGTGTATAAGTCTCATTAGATAATGACCAGCCTAATTTAAGTGCTGTGGATTTTTTCGTAGTGGTGACAGTCCAAAGGGGGCATGCAGTGTTTCATTTAAATCATTTTTGTTGCTTTGCAAATTTAGAAAAAAAAAAGGGGGGGGGACAAAATCTCTGAGTTCTTGCATTCATATTCACAGTTTCTATCACTAAAAAGCAAATCCAGCATAAAGGAGAAACTCTTCTCCCTAGATACATCAATGTACCTTAACACAGTGCAGAAGAGGAAAAAGAAATCACTTTAGAGAGTTGTGAAAAGCAGCTGAGCTTACCTGAGCACAGACTCCAGGAGCTGAAAGCCAGGAGTATCATGCACACCAGCTGGATCTTCATTCCTGTCATCATCTTTAGCCTTTTAGCAAGTCAAGTCCATAAATGTCAGAAACACGCTGAAGTGGGGCTCTCTCTAGCGCTTCCTCTTGCCTTCAGCTGTCTTTGAAAGTGACTGAACTATGAGAGATGCTCTGGCCATTCCCTAAATATATAAGCAGGAGGATGATGTCATGAGTGTACAGGGATTATCTCCTCAGGATGCGCCCCCCTTCATCTCCGCCCCTCCTCTCCCCTTCCTCTAACAGTTCCCCCTCCTCCTCCACCTCCCCTCCCTCCCCCACCATGAACCTTGAGTTAGAGTGACGATCTTCCCTAATTGCCTCTGCTGCTCCACATTTCTGACGCACAGAAAGAGTCATTCAAAAGCACTTCCATATAGAACACACTGAAAAGGAACTTTCAGCACCAATTTTTCCCCATTTTCCTCTCATCCCTCCAGTCCAAAAAGTTTACTGTTTGACTCTGTGAAGCATATGACCTGTTATTTCTAGTATTTAAGCAAACTCTCCGTGATGAATGCATAAAATCAATGATTCATTGGATTTGGAAGTTCTTAAAGAGTTATGCTATTTCTCTGATAACCCAAACTTCTGAGCAAATGTTTTGTGGTTTGGGGAAAAATGTACTCTACAGGTTTTAGATAATACATGGGAGAAGGAGAGGGAATGTGCAAGATAGAGAATCACTTATAATGCATTGAGGTAAAGAATTCAGAGAAAGAAAAGAAAATCAATTTAAAAAAAAAAGAAAAAAAAATAGTAGCTCTAAGGAATAGGGTATTATTTCCTAACAGACTGATAGGGTTTTTCCTGGATAACTGGGAGAATGGCTGATTTTTGATGACTATATGGTGACTTTTGGTTAAATGTCTTAGAAAAACAATTTCATGTGTATAAAATCCAGCTATAAATTATTTATGTGTTAACAGATGGGAAATGTGTATTGTTTTATCAATGATTGCTGTTTTCTGACACTTTTCTCTTTTGCTGTCAGTACTGCAGTTATTTTTTGATTACCCCTGTTGCTGTTCCCATTCTGTCTATAATTCTCTCCACAGTGGTTTTCACCTTTGCCTCAACTTTCCTTCCATGCTATAGTCCTCTTCTCACCATTAAAATGAGACTGTTCTTCCCACAGGTAGACATTCCTGAATAACCACCATTCCCCAAAGACACATTTCTAAGAATCTTCATGTATTTCATTGGTTACAATGACTCTTACGCCCTTTCTGGATTCTTAGATGAAAATTGCTCAAAATGCCTTTTAGAAGTAAAGCTTTCTTATTGCATTAGGTGTTTCAAGATACACGGAATGATCTCAAAAGAGAGTGATGTTAAGAATGTGAATCTTCGAAGGTAAGGGTGTCTGAGGTTTGTTCGATATTTAAATAATTCACTCATTTAATAAAAATTGAGAAAAAATCAGGATTCCTATGGAAAGTTGACTTATTTTACATAGTATATGTATGTGAAATTAACTTTTTCTTCTTTATCCTAAATTTAGGGAAAGGGTTAATGGCACACATTTAATAATTATTTCAAATAACAAGGGCTCATTCACATAATATACTGTTCAGGAACTTGACAATGGTTAATATTCATTAATTTTAATTTGTTTTGTAAACTTATAGAAAACAATATTAAACACTAGTTCATCAGGGGGAAATTTTATATAAAGAGCAATTGATTGGAAAAGAATTTTGAAATATATATAAGCCTAGGATTTGATTGTCTACCATTAGAGGGCGCAACTGAAGTTTAAATGGCTTTTTATTTTTATCTAACTGATTGCCTTAGAATTCAGAGGATTGTGCTATTTTCCTCTCACTGAAAGAATCCTTTAAAGCTACGTTGACAAAGATATCAAGAAATTATACACTCTTTGCATGGTATTTAAATCACTTGTTTTCTCTGCTTTTGGGTTGCAAATGCAAAGGATAATCTTTTAAAATGTGTGATAACAGTGTAATAGTAAAAGGAAGTGTGATTCCTTAAGTGACAATTTCTTCAATAAATGAAGCTCAAGGATATGTTGCCAAAATATACCTGTCATTAATTAGGAAAACGAGGGTGGGGTGGGGAGGAATAATGGAAATCCATTTTACTTTACCCTGTATATATGAATATTAGCTGTTAATGTGAGGATTGTTTTAAATATGTCAAAAATATGAAAGAATTGGGGAGAAATGTGTTAACTAATGCCAAATTATATCATTCAGATGAGACACACCTTTTCTTTACTTTTTTTTGGGGGGGGGGTGGTTGTTTGGGGAGAGAAAGATGTGTAACTTTTGTCCTGGTAAAATTGATGTTTGTTTACTTTGTTTTACCACCTTTCATTTTTAGAACCAATGCTTCCATGCTACAGAAAAGCCGATTAGACCTTTTGTTTGGGAAGGGGATGTAGTGTGTGACTATTTGCATTTAAAAAGTATCCTAGGCAGTACCCAAATAATGTCTTTAATGGCAGGTTTTTAGGAAACTTTCAGTGGAGAGAAGTGAGCTATTTTTATTCTAAAGGATTTTTACCCTGAAATCCTTTTCTAAACTTTTCCTAGCTCTTAAAAAAAATAAAAAAAAAAAAAAAAAAAAAAACTTGATTAACCTTTCATAAGCTTCATGTGTTGGTCTTCCAGCTTAAGCTCATCATGGGGTTGGGGCTTTAAGTGTGTTTTATTTTACTAGGTACCTGTTGATTGCAACATCTCTATAGTACATGAACTTCTGAGCTTCTACTGAGATTTAAGTTGTCACACATTCATTAGGTAATTAGCCAATATAAATTAATCGGCAGAGATGTCTGAAGAGATGACAATTAGACAGACTGGTCTGGAAGTTTGTTTAATTTAGAAATGGGAAAGCTCAGGAACTACTGGATGAACAATGGTTTTCTAGTTTCGTATGCTTTCTTCTTGTACCTGCATTACATTAATGGCCTTCTGGGCTCTGTAGCCATTCTCTACCTTAACAGCCTATATTTAGCCCTCTGTCTGGAATTTCTGGAATCTGGCCCCCATCTTCCCTTTGACCTCCCTGTCTCTCCCTTTCTGACCACATCTCTTGTTTTTAAAAGGCTGTCTGTATTTTACGATCTAATGAAAGTGAACCTTTCAAAGACTGAAACCTGAAAGTAGCCTCCTATACTTGTACTCTTCCCAGTTTCTGTTAAATGCTTGCAGTTTGTTTGTATTGCTTATGTTAAACTATAAACTTCTAGAAGGAAAGGATTCTCACTTATTGTGTATTCTCTTCTTTCAAAGCTTACAATCTTTAAGTATTCAATACATAATTGCTAAATTAAATTGAAGTACTAATTATTTTAAAACTTTAACATATTCCTTCCATTTCTCCATTTTTAACATTCCTTTCAGTCACATTTCCACTTTAATTTCATTCATTTGAAATGCCTTTTTTGTCATGAATCTTAATATTCTGAGAAAGACTCTAAACTAATTCTGTTTTCTTTTCTATAGATACTCTTTTCCTCCCTGACCAGGAAAGTCAACTTTAAAATATCATTTAAGAAGTATGCCCAGGGGTCATGTGCACTCATCTGCTCAGGCCTTAGGATAAATTGTGGGTTTACTCCATTCCTGTAAATTAATCTTCTGGTTTGGAACTGTAACTCTGATTCTAATCTGAACAAACATGATGTCAATCTCTTTGTAAACCCAATTGATTTTTCTGTTCAATTAAAGTCCATTTTGTAGTCATATAGATAGATAGATATGTGCCTCTAACCACACCCACACACACTGTCTCTCCCACACAAAATGCATATAACCCTTACCTTGGAGATTTAGATAAATGTAACCCAAATATCCAATTCCTTATCTCTGTGTATCCATGTTTCGCCCACAATCTCTGCAAATTCCCAGCTCATTTCCCTTTGGTTCTCCCTGCCTTTGCCCTTGCATCTTCACAGCTAATTAACTTCGAAAAAATTGCTGATGGACTTCTGTAATCAAAACATATATTGCAACTTAAACTCTAATTACAACATCTGATTTGCCTGGGACTCACATGTTTATGAGTTACTATATTTAACTAAGGGAGCCCCAAATTGCAGTTACCACTGACCTCATTATAGTCTTATTTCTCATATCTAAGGAAATATTGAAATGCCCACTAAATCACTACCTACTATGTGTAATGTTCAAATACTTGTCCTAGTAACCCTCCTTTTTGAACAAGACCAAAATGAAAGTATTACAGAAAAAAAAAATGTTGCTAGCAATTTTCTTGTTTTATTCTTCTTAGTTTTATAAATTTGAATGTAGTTATCTAGAGTAAGAAGTGAGATGAGATATTTTATCAAAAGAAAGGTTTCCCCTCGCTCTCTCTCTCTTTTTTTAATCTATCACAAAGTCTAAGATTATTTTCATTGTGCCTGCAATACTAAACTGCACAGGTATACTTTAGATAGCATTTGCCAGGAATGGATTCCGTGAAACGATTTTTCTATTCTTCTTCTTAAGATATTTGAGGATGAATTCCAAACACAGTGGCTTTATATTATCCACACTCCTTGATCCTTTTCTTTTTAAATTTACACTCTTTCCCTAGTGATCCTGATCCTATTGAGTCCCATGACTTTGAACACTAGTAACTTCCCAATTTGAATTTCTGACTACTCGAATTATATATCCAATCACAGTTTCATCAGCTCTATTGTAGGTTCATTAGGCAAAGACCTTTCTAAAAATACTCTCCTTCTCTAAGTACTCTCCAACTCAGTTATTGGAATCATCATTCATTGAATTACATAGATCAAAAAACTAGGAGCCAGGGGAGCGATGTAGCTCAAGTGTTTGAATACCTGCTTCTCATTGCGAGGTCCCGGTTTCCATCCCCGGTACCTCTTGAAGACAAAACAAACAAACAAATGAAAAAACCAACTCGGGGGAGCTGGTGTGGCTCAGTGGTTGAATGCTGGTTTCCAACATACCAGGTCCTGGGTTCAATCCTTGGCCTGGGTATCTCAAAAACAAACAAATGAACAAACAAAAAACTAGGAGCCATTTACAATCAGTCCCCTGCTCCTCCCCCCCCCCCCCCCCCCCCAACACCACTACCACTTCCAAGCTATCAAAACCTCCTGAAGATATAGGTCTGCTGCCAGAATATATCCAAATCCAACCATTTTTTTCTTATTACACTACCACCACCCCGGTCCAAGCTCCCCTGAACTCCACAATTAACCACTGGAGTAATCTCCCTGCCAACAATCTTGGTATCTTTCAGTGTAGTCACTACATAGCAGCCAGAGTAGGGTTTTATAAATATAAATCTAGTCTTGTGACTCTCTGCTTAAAACCCTCTAAAGATACTAAGAACAAAGCCTTTACTGGGGCCTGCATGAGCCTCTGCCTCCTCTCTACCATCATATCCTACCATTCTCTTCTTCTGTCCCTATATGTCAATTGCGTTGGACTTCTGGTTTTTTCTTTTCTTTAAACATGCCAAGCTTTTTCCTCATAGATCTTCCATGAACAGATTGGACTATTGTTCAGTGAATACTCATTCCCTTCCCCATTGCAAAGTGGGTAGAATATACTTTTCTACTCTTTTGGCCTTGGTTTTGGCCATGTGGCTTGCTTTGGCCAATGGGATGTTAGTGGTCATAAAGGAAACAAAGCTCCATGGAGTTGCAGCATGGGGCTGGCCCTCTTGCTCTTCTGCCATTGTCATGAGAAAAATTTGTCTGGGATGATCCAAGAATGAAGAGTCATATGTAGCAGAGCCATCTTGGCCAAATTACAAAACTGCAGTGTGAAGCACGGTTTCCAAGCTTAGAGCAGAGTCACATGGCTAACTCACAGATATATAAGCAGGAATAGATGACTTGTTTTATGTAACTGAGATTTATGGGAGGGTGAGGGTCAGAAACTTCTGGGGAAAAAAGCAGGAAACTTCTTTGCCATATTTCCTTAAAATTTGAGAACATAAAATAATATTTGTCCATAGTAGAAACTCACTAAATATTGTGATTTGGATGGGTTAATGAAATTCCAAGGACCCACCCCTGATGGTTTTAGGATAACTGTCTCTTCCTTACCTCTCACAAGGAGATGTTTATTCCCCTAACTGTGAACAGTGAAACACAAAAATTTTGGAGAAATTTCTCTTTTGGAGTAGTATGAGAGAATGCTCCCTTCAAAGAGTCTTAAGTATTTTTAATTGCAGTTGACCTTTTGTAAATTGTCATTGAGGAAAAGCAGGTGGTGCATAGTGGTACAAAAGGGATATGTTGGTACCTCCAATTTGAAGAGCCAATCTGTGCAGAGAGAACAGATATCAGCAAGCGGTCTGAGAGAAAGGGCTTGAGGGAACAGTATGGATCCTGAGTATAGAAACAACCACTATAACCAATATCACAGAAAGATTAAACCTGAAATGCATTTGTTGAAAACCTACTTTAAGCCAATTTAAACTGATTTCATATAACACAGCAAACAATGAACAAGGGACAGGATGATATTGCCATTGTACAAGTGAAAAAAATAGGAGCTCTAGAAATAAAGATAAGAAGGATTATTAAGTAGAGCATGGATAGAACAGAACAATTCTTTGTTATTTTGACTTTGGTAGATGAATAGAACATATAGATAGAAGAATCAGGGAGAAAGTGAGTCTGAAGCCCACGTAGAGTCCAGCAAGTAGCCTGGGAAGAACATTTCCCACCTTGTACTCTAGGTGGAGGCACTAGTATATATAGAATGGAAATACCAGACAAAACTCTTGGGCACTAGCCATATTTTAATATAATCCTAATTCATTGAGTCAAAGAATGTTAAAAGTATAAAGAGCTATTTGGAGCAACCAGTCTAATTCCTTCATTTTACAGAGAAAAGAAACACAAGCCCACTCTAATCTCATTGATCCTGGATGCTTAGTCTAACCTCACTTTTTTTCCCAAGGGAAGGTTCCTCTCCAAAGCAGTCAAGTTATTTTGAGATATGTATTCTCTGAGTTTCACTATTATTAGTACAGCATCCACACAACAAGTTGGAACACATCCAAAGGGCATTAGTCACTATGAATTGGGCTTTCCTTTTGGACAAGCTTCTCTTTTTTTCTTTATGATGTTATATAATGGCTTGCTTTTGGCATAATTAGTTTCCGTTGCTAAGTTCCAGTAAACACAAATCCTTTATCTGCTAGTTCATGGATTTTCTGCTCAGGTGATTTTTGATCGACCTTCATGTGCAATATCATCACCTTTGTTCTGTGTCCTCTCTGGTTCTGAAGTCAGAAAATACAAGCCCTAGATCCATACTCAAATGCCTACTAGGAGCAGGCAGGTAACATACCCTAATGAAGTTCTATGTAAGGGGACATCTGCTTGCTACCGAGGTTCAGATGAGTTTTTTGACCTAGGGAGTACTAGATTCCACCCCCAGAGTCTCAGATCCATAGGTCAGGTTGGGGTCAGAGAATTAACATTTCTAACAAGTTTGCAAGTGATCTAATGCTGCTGATCTGGGACTGCCTTGAGAGACCGCTTATCTCAAGCATGGCAATTATTTGTGATATGCGGCCTTTCTAAGATTTCTTCACTCTAACTGTTCAGAAATCCAATTTTTCCCAGCACCTTGCTACCTCCAGAATCTGTTTTGCTCTCAGCCTCCCAACAGCTCTTCTGTACTAGGCCTTGTGGAGTTACAGCTTGCACTGTACTGCTTTGTATTTGGCTAAGGATCTGAGGAACCATTATGCAGATTTCTGAGGCTCCTTCCCTGCAACACTCTGTTACCCTATCCTACAGATTACAGCAGCCTCACAGCTCCAAACAGGATCTCTGTTTTCCCTGCTCACCAATACTGCTCTTTTCCTGGAGCTGTACCCTGTGCTGCTGTTCCGTCCCACGCAGAAAACAGGGTGAATATAGAACTCAGCTTCTGTGTTACTCTTCTCTCAGGAACAGCTATGTGTCGCTTTTTTTTCAATGCCTGAAAATAATTGCTTCATAAACCGAGTCCTATTTTATTAATTTTATCTCAGGACGATTCTGCTGGTACCTATTACTCTGTCATCATCAGAACTTGCTATGTATAAGTGTTTTGATTGCAGTTCCTAAACCTCAAGAAACGAAAAGAAGTTTTCTTAAATAGCTAGTTGGTTTTCTTTCTTCCAAGTTCCCATTTTCCACTCTCCAAATTTCCCCCAATTGTAAAATATATGGCAAAATATTTAATACTTGGAATATAATTAACCATGACCATCAATGGACCAGAAATAACCCCCAACACTTTCACTAAAAAAGGGGAAATGGTAACAAACAACCTGATAGAAAGGAATGGTTCAATCATTCATACACTTATTTATTCACTCATTCAATTCATATTTACTGAACATTTAATTTTTTTGTCAGGCGCTGGGATAAAATAATGAATAAATAAGACAATGCTTTCATTACAGTTTAGAGAGATAAAGTCTGAAAGAGAAACCTTATAGTAAACAAAGAACATTCAAACTGCATTGATGCCAGAGATTCTTTTTGAGCTGCATCTGTCTCAGTGAATTCAACATGGTTAGGGTCCAGAAAACTGATCTTGTTTTATTTTGAGGTTACAGTCAAATCCAAGGCCAAACAATTCATGATAACTGAACTCCCTGGTGACTGAAGTATTTTAATCTGAATAGCATTTTCTTAATTTATACTATGATCTTTACCTACCAAGGGATCTGTTCTCACATCCTCTGGCCAAGATATTCTTTCCCTGTAAACAATTCTATTAAAATCAGAGTTTGTTTTGTGAGAACGAAATCAGCACAAAGGCTGTTAGAATGTTTTCTGGCACCAGGCTTCTGTTACTTAATGCTTTATCTGCACAACAATAATAGCTAATACTCATTGAGTCATTATTTTTTCACACTATATCCATGAGATACATACTAATATATCTCTGTTTGGCAAAAGAGACACTGAGGAACAGAGAGTTTCTTGACCTAATGAGAGTTAAATCTGAGATTCAAGCACATGAAGTCTGGCTCAAGAGTCCAAGTGCTCAACTACTGTGGTATAGGGTTATGCAGAGTCCAATATTGATTCTTAGGATCAGGTCTTGTATTGACATTATATGGGCATTATTTGTATTGAGCAGTACTTGTATTGAGAATGCTTGGATGTCATTCTTTGCCTCTGCTTTTCTGTGTTTCAGTGGCTGGCTAATGTCTCTTTGACTAAAACATTATTTCTTTAGATATGTTCATGCATTTGATTATGTTTCAGTGGAGTTTGTCAGGTAGCTTCGAAAATTTTTCCTTAATCCACATGTTCATTTGCAGTGAGATTTCAGTCTGGAATCCTGCAAGTGGTATCTGCATTCCAGAAAATTACATATGGCATTAGAATTTTTTTTTTTTTGAGGTACTCGGACCAGGATTGAACCTGGGACCTCGTAGGTGGGAAGCTGGTACTCAGATAAACACTGAGCCACATTGGCTCCCCTGAGTTGGTTGTTCCGTTCACGTTGTTTCTTTTTCTGTTTTTAGGGAACCGAACCTAGGACTTCTCATGCGGGAAGCAGGCGCTCAACCACTTGAGTCACATCCACTCCCCTGCTTTAGCATTTTTAATTGTATTTGCTGTCATCGAGTTAATATGGTAAAATTTTACACGTAAAAAAATTCCAGATTTGGGTTTCTCTTGGAAAAAAAACCCAGAAAATTTAGAAATAATTGAGCCATATTTTACAGAGTGATAATCAACTACTAGAACTATCCAGGGTGAAATGTTTTCAATCTTTGATATGTAATTTAACTTTAAGAAAAATAACTGCTGGTATCATTCTATAAACATGTATACAGATCTATCTTTTACTTTTTTTTGGTTGTTGTTACATATCTCCCCCTCTCCCTTTCTGCTTGTTTTTGCTGTGTTCATTTTTGCGTTCTTCTGTGTCTGCTTTTTGTCTCCTCCTGTTGCGGCGACACACCGAGTCAGCTCAGCGGTGAGCGGCGGCCTTGCCCACTCGCGGGCGGCCTGCCCTGCTCGCGGGCTGCTCTGCTCTGCTCGCAGGCGACTTGCCCTGCCCGTGGTGGCTTTGCCCTGCCAGTGGCGGCTTTTTGCCCTGCCCATGGCAGCTCTGCCCCGCCCATGGCGGCGTTGCCTTCTCAAGGCGGTCTGCCTCTCGAAGAGGCTCCGGGGACCAAACCCGGGGCCTCTCATGTGGTGAACCAGCACCCTCCACTGGGCCCCCTATCTTTTACTTTTACTGGTCATAAAGAGTAGTCTACATTATTTATTTTAGTATTTCCCTATTAAAGTACATTCAAAAACTTTATTTCTATGAGAAGTAGTCTATTGTAGTTATTAAGAGCATGGCTTTGAGTCCCTGCCATGCCACTTACAAGATTTGATGCCCCAAGGAAGTTATTTCACCTGTCTGTGCCCCAATTGCCTTCATCTAAAAAGTAGTGTTTATAAAATGAACCTGCCTCAGATACCTCTTCTAAGGATTAAGTGCATGTAAATTGCTTAAAGATATGCTTGACATATAATATAATAAGTGTGTACTAGTCAGCCAAAGGGGTGCTGAGGCGAAGTATCAGAAAGCTATTGGCTTTTATAAAGGGTATTTATTTGGGGTAGAAGCTTACAGTAACAAAGCCCTAAAAAGTCCAACTCAAGGTATCATAAGAGGTTCTTTCTTACCCAAAATCATTTGCCACATGTTATAGCAAGACAGTGGGCAATGTCTGTGAAGGTTCAGCCTTCCTCTTTCCTCTTAAGTTTCCATGGGCCCAGATCCTTCTGATCTCAGCTGTAGGCTGGCATAAGCCTCTCTCTCTCCCCGGTACTCATTTCTTTCTGGGCTCAGCTACTCTGTTTTCTCCACAGAGTCAACTGTAGACTATCAGGCTCATCTCTCTTCCCGGGGCCTCTGCCATGTCTAGTGAACTGTCTCTCTTCCTCTGTGTTCTTCTCTGTGTGTCTACTTCTGTGTGAGAGTGATTTATCAGCCCACCAAGGGGGTGGGGACTCAACCCAGCATGCCCTAATGGTCAAATCAAAGCCCTAATCTTAATTTAATCAAAGACAGCTCAGATGAATCTAATATAATCAAAGGGTATCATGCCCAGAGGAACAAACCACTTTACAAACATAATCAAATATCATTTTTGAAATTCATAAATAATATCAAACTGCCACATAAGTGGTTTTTAGACAATTTGTTTTCATTACTGCACAGAGCAATGCAATGAAAAGGCACTTTTTTGAACATGTACAAATACTTTTTAGGTCAGATGATTAGAAGTAGAACTTCACTTTGACTCAGGTCAAAGACATCTGTTTAAATTTTATATACAGAATATGGGCAAATTATTCCACAAATGGGGTGTTTTAATTAAATATCCATTAATAACATGTGTCCTGTTTTTAATCCCCTAATTATGAGCATAATTTATTCTTTTAAAATTTTTCCAATCAAAGGTTTGAGAAGTAACTTGACTTTGTTGTTTTATTTTACATTTCTCTGCTATCTAAAGACTCTGATTCTATTAGTTATCCATTGCTTTATAACAAGTTACCCCAAAACTTTGTAGCTTAAAACAACAAATATTTATTAACTCACAGTTTCTAAGAGTCAAGAAACCAGGAGCAGCTTAGCTGGGTGTTTGGTATCAGGATCTCTCATAAGGCTTCAATCAGGCTGTTGGCTGTGGTTGCAATCTCTCAAGGGACTGGAGTGTGCACTAACAAGCTCATTCATGTGGCCCTTGGCAGCATTTGGGCCTTTGTCATATGGACCTATCCATATAGCTGTTCATGTGACATCTTTTGGAGCAGGATGTTAACCACAGTGTTTTAAAACCTAATATTGTAAGTGATACACCATCACTTCTGCCATTATTTGTTAGAAGCAAGTCATTAAACCCAACCCACTTTTATTCAATAGACGTGTTAAGTCCAGGCTCTACTCAAGGACAGGAGAATTACATTTTCCCTCTTAAAGTGAGGAGAGCCAGAAAATTTGCAGGCATATTTTTGACATCTCTACATTGATCTTCTTTAATCCTTCTGTGAATTGCCTTCTCATATCTGTTACTATTTTTTAAATTAAAAATTTTAAGGCTCCGTTATACATTATAATCTGCAAGATCTGAACCAGTAGATTGGGGTATTAATATAATGACATTTCTTGTATTTCCCCCCTCAATTACTTGAGTAAATGTCTATAACAGTAGGAAATCTAAGATCCCTCTCTGATGTCATGTCCCCCTTTCTCCTTTACTTCCTTCCTTCTTAACTGTAAAAACAAAGCAGGCCTACTTCCACATTTCTTGCTAACCTACACACACAAACTTGCACACTTAGGCAGAATTTGAAGATCCATGGTGACTGTCTTATAAAGATTCCAGAACAAATCATCTTTCACAATCCTACAGATTTTTGTGTTGAGTTTTAGTAAGTACATTAGTTTTCCAGGCTTCTATGACAAATACTATACAATAGGTGTGCTTAAACAATCGGAATTTATTGTCTCACAGTTTCAGAGGCTGGAAGGTTTGCTTCCTCCATGGGATCAGTAACATTTTAGCTGGCTGGCAATCCTTGGGTTCCTTGGTTTTCCCATCACATGCCATGACCTCTCCTTCCTCTTTTGGATTCCCTCTGATTTCCAGCTTCAGGCTCCTCTCCACAGCTTTCTCTTTATATAAGGTCTCCAGTAATAGGATCAAGACTCATTCTGATTCAGTTGGCTACACCCTTAGCTAAAAATAACATCTTCAAAAGATCCTGTTTACAATGGGTTCATTGAGCATATTTTTTTTCTGAAATACATAACTCAATCTACTGAGAAAGATGCAAACTGCAAACTTTTTTTGTTGGATTTGATTTGCCCTGAGCAGCCCTGTTAAACTTACTGTACAGCGGAAACATTTTAATCCACCAGGACATTCTATAATTTAAATCTCAAAAGGAAGATAAGGATGTAAATCCCTCTATGTCCCAGGAGACACCCAGATTCAGATGCAAACTCACCTACCTCTTGTACCCAAGCACAAAGGTTATTAAGAAAAGGCAGCTTTTTATCAAAGGACAAAATGTCTTCTGATCATCTTCAACAAAGAAAATCAGTCCAAATATATCAACTTCATATCATTGGTCTTAGTGTTTTGATACATATGAAGTTCACTATGTTCTACATATGTTTTTATCTTATGATTTATTCATATAGTGTCCTTACCTTTAAATAATATTAATTTGCATATCTATCAGTCTTTTCCTTTACACACTTTGGGTTTGGTTTCTTGTTACAAAGGCTTTTGCCACCCTAAGATTTTAAGTTATTATATGTTTCTCCAATAATTTTATAGCTGTTTTTAATGATAATTTGGTTTTGGTATTATTTTTAATTTTTAATATATGTATAGTTGAATATGGGTGCATATGTTAGGAAGTAGAGAATTTTTTTTTTTTTTTTTTGCCAAATAGACATAGAGTTGCCTGATAAAATACAGGACACTCAGTTAAATTTGAATTTCAGTAAACAACAAATAAATTTTTTTAGCATAAATCTTTCCTGTGCAATGTTTGTGACATACTTATATTATTTAATTATTCATTGTTTATGTGACTTTCAAATTTAAATCAGTGTCCTATATGTTTATTTGCTAAACATGAAAACCCTAAATAGATAGCCAAATATTTATTGAACATGTCATTATTTCAGCCTTGCTTTGAAAGTCATTTTTAACTGTGAAATTTCTAAATAAGCTTCTGTCTGTTTAGAGCTTCTTTTCTGTTCCATTGATTTATTTGTCTATGCATACAGTAATACCACCTGTACTGAGTACTGAAGCATTAGAGTAGGTTTAGTTTGGTAGGGCAAGTCACTCAATTTATTCATATATTCATTTATGATATGGAGTAAAGGTTTTCATTTTTTATACTGGTACTTTCACTTTGGTTGTTATTTCTAGTTACTACTAGATATCACTATTTTAATGGTATATGGTACCCCTTTATTTTCAAGAATATTAACAAATATTTGAAATTTCTCAGGTAATCTAATCAGTTAAAAGGTCTTAATCAGTAAAACTTGTATGATCAGTAAGGCAAGATTTGGCATAGTTTCAGGTAAAGGGAATAATAACGATACTGCTTTTTTGCTCAGTAAATCTTAAATGGAAGTAACAATAAATAGTAAGAAATGCTCTTATGTTGTTATGCTTCAATGTGTTTTGGCATGAAATAATTGAAAGTATTATACACAATCTGTTGTATGCTTGCAGTTGATTTTTAAACCTTTGAATTTCATTCTCTGATTTCTTTTTGTATATCTTTTCTAGTATTTTAGATTTTCCATGCAATAAAAGGGACATTCTATCTATCTGGGAAACTACTTTATCTGTTCATTTAAACATTATAGGATTTTCATTTCCTGTGAGGTATTTTATATTTTCACAAGAGGATTCCTCAGCCAATGTAGTATTTCAGATATAGGTTCAGAATTTATGCTGAGACATGTAGGGCACCAAACAATTGCTGCATTTTTCATTTAATCATTTTTCTTTTAAAATAAGTTTTTATAGCTTGTCTTAGTTTGCCAAAGGCTGCCAATACAAAAATACCAGAAATGGGTTGGCTTTTATAATGGAAAATTTGTTAGGGGTAAAAACTTACAGTTCCAAGTCCAGGAAATGTCCAAATCAAGGCATCAGCAGAAATGCTTTCTCACCAAAGTCAAGTACTAGTGATTCTGGAATCCTGCCACATGGCAAGGTAAGATGGTGGCCCATCTTTCCCAAGGTCCTTGCTTGGGCGTCCAGAAACTATTGTCTCTTGGAGCTCAGCTATGGGCCATCAGGTATATGGCTTGTCTCTTTCCAGGCCTCCTCTCTTAGTCTCAGTTGCTCTGCTTTCTCCCTGAGTTCATCTGTGAGCAATTAAGAATATGGCTTGTCTCTTCAGCTTTGAGCTGCTCATTGGGCCCAGCCTCTTGGGGGCTTCATGCTTCAGCATCAGCTGCTAAATTCCTAAATTACTCTTTCACATGGCAGGGTCAAAATGGCAGCTGTCTTTCTCTCTGTGTGTTGTCAGTTTATGTAAGATTCAGCAAGAGTGCAGAGACCTAATCTGGTTCATGACTCAATCATGTAGTCCAACCAAAAACCTAAAGCAATTTAATCAAAAGTGATTTAATTAAAGGTACCTTAACTGAATCTAGACAAAAAGCCCCATCTACACTGCATTTATAGGCACAGGAATTGGTTAGATTAAGAACATAATTTTCTGTGGTCCACAAAAGACAAACCAGGACACAGTCCTATGTTTTTGTATGTGATGTTTGCCTATTAATGATCCCCCATACTACCCACTTTCCCATCCCACCACACAGACATATAGACATACATTAAATGGAGAAAAAAAGATGCTGGCATTGTATAGCTCTTATTTTTCCATCTTGGGTTGGAGATCAATTAATTTATAGCATAAAAGTGGATTCAAAATTTTCTTCCTAGTCTGGGCAAGAATTTATAGAAATTTGGAGATATGCAGAAGTGCTATAAATTACATTCCAGATAAAGTAACCATGGGAACTTCCATAAAGATGATCTGTTTTTAAAGTTCTCTCCCTGTTCTTAATTAGATAGAATTGTCATCCCCTTAACTGTTTTACATACACTTTGTTTTCTTATGTCATGACACCTGTAGAAAGCTTTTGTATAGAATTTTTAAAAACTTTGTCTGATTTCATAACTACTTTCAGTGCTCTTTGAGAGCAAGAGACATGACTTAATCATCTTTCTGTCCTATAGTCCTAGTAGAGTGCCTGACACATACTAAGTGCCCCATGAATGGACAAACAGAAATAGAATGAATGAATGAATGGTATTTAGAATTAGAGGTCAGTGAATAAGTAAAGATGGCTGGTATGTGATGAATTAAATTACCTTCAAAAATGTTTAATATGTTTAAATTAGTCCCAAATCTATTTAATCAGAGATCTATTAAGTAACGAGGACAATTTTCTGAAGGCTATATATGTGATTATATCATAATTATAAACTACTATTGTAGTTAGTATCTCTAAAATGGCAACAATAACATCTCCTTCTAGGAGTTTATTATGATTTTCCTCAAACTTCTTTAACAGGTTCCATTACTCCCCGCCATCCTATCAATACATTTTATACATTCTCAATTCAAGGGATGATACTTTATATTATAATTTTTTTCCCCATTCAAATCAATTTTTTTGAAAGCCAGAACTGTGCCTTCTCAATCTTTGAATAGCAGTCTCCCTAGTTCAGTTCCATGCCTCACATACCCTGGTGTCCAATAAATATTTATTGTATCAAATATCAAATTAGCTTCAAGTAAATGTGTTCATTAAACATGAATCAAGCATAAATAGTAAGGACTAAATTAGCAAATGCATTAAGATTCTGCTAAAATCAGCATTTTTCCATTACATAATTTTCTCTCCAAAATTCCCATCAATTAGTTTGAATTACTCACATGAAGCATTTCAAAAGAGAAAATTAACTATGAGGATTTCATTTTTGGTGATAATAATTGAAGCAAACCCTGGTGTCCTAAACCAACAAATGATTATTCTTTGTAACATTTTTTAATGCTCTAATTAATGAATATTCTAATCATTTCCCTTTTTACAGATACTTGCCCCTTTTTAAGTTTTTACTGATAACAACTATAACCTAGTTAGACCTGAATTTTGATTCCTTACAAATAATAAGTCTAACAATTTCAAGTGTGAACAGTTGAGGAGGTAGGAGAAGAAGAGGCGGTCCTCTTTCTGTCCAGGGACAATCCATTCCAGCATGATGATTTTTGGATTATGAACTGTACACATCCAAAATGTCAGGGACTGTGGATAGATAGAGCTAACAATTATTGGCCATCTACTTGGCACACTGTATACATTACAATAGATAGAATTATATAATAGGTAATGTCCATATACATTGCATACAACAAGATACAATACTGTATGTATACAATATTACATACACACTAATGTAACATTAGTTATGTATTATACCCATTAGTTAGGAACTTAAGGTGCAGTAGTAAATATTTGAGACCAAAATCAAACTCAGATAGGTCTGATTCCAGAACTCAAGTTCTGGACATTAGGAACAATATTATACGGCAGCAATTCTCTAACTCTTTTAGAAATTTGATTCTTTCTTAATGGAATATATTGACAGAGTTTCCTATTACCAGCATGAGTCAAGTCCCTAGAACTCTCTGCAATGTTTCATTCATATCAGTTAACAAGATAGGGCAAATTTAGCAGCTTTGTCTTCACTCAAACTCTCTCCTTTGGCTTCATGTACCAACTCCTTAAGGGAATCTGTTTATTGCCCCTCTTAATTCACACACAGAAAGTATATGTTTTGTTTTTGTGATCTTCCAGGCAGCAACACATTGACAAACTATTACCTACCAAATAACGTATCATTTGATAGTTCTCAGCTACACATCATTCAACATTCCTCTCTCTACCACCAAAGTTAGAAGCCTACAAATTGTTTCTGAGATGCTTTGCCAACTAGCTTTCTCTTAAGCTCTACCAGTGAAGAGAAGTGGCAGAAATTTGAAAAGCAGGAGGTGACAGATTTGCAAATATTGGCTCTATTCCCACTGAAGTGCAGGCTTCAGGGTTTTGGCTGAGCACCAGAAGTGCAGTTCTACTAGGAGGAGGACAAAGAAGAAGTTTCTCTAGGAGCTTAGAAGCCATTGCTCACCAGCACAAGTATGGTAGCAGCGTCCTGGTATTGCTTCTCTATTCTTTCCAAAGTCTTTCTCAACAATTCTCTGCATCCAAGCTCTCTATCCTTGAACAATCTAAAGTGGCATCTAATATCCTGGTTGGAGAAATATAGCTGAAGCTTTTCTTTCCATGCCCTTCCCTTATTTGTTAAAAGAGAGTTCTGAATTTTAAAGTCATTAGTCTTTGATCTAATCACAAATGCTTCATGAGCTCATAAAAATTCTTGTCACTGGATTAAAAACATTTCTTTTTTTTCCCCATGAACTAAGAAATATAAGTCATTTAGGCCTCTGCAATTTGAATCCAAATCATTTAAGTGCTTTCAAATAGATAACAATTGGGATGCAAGATTCATATAATTGAAAATGAACACTTTACAAGGAAATTTGTGTTATAATCTTAACACTGTGTGAAGTTTGGCAAGTCATTTATTTTCTTATGGACTCAGAATCCTTAGCTGTAAAATGAGGTTTACATGGTGAATTCTAAGATCTCCTTTGTTCGTTAGATTTTTATTTTGTATGTTGATCAAAATGTAACTATAATATGAGTTATTAGCATAGTCTACAAAGTCTGTTATTGGCTCCACTCTGTGCTACCACATTTCATATAGCAAGTGTGTTTAGCTCTGGGTCTCATGTTCTTCATTGATATTATGAGAAACTTGGAATAGATGGCATGTGAGTGTCTTATCAACTCTAAAATTGCTTTTGACTCTAGTTTCATTCTTCTTCTCTTTTGAGTATAATTAAATTGTTATATGGTTCTAAACTTCAGTTTTCTTATTATAAATTTGAGATAACATTTCTTTTCCTGATGACCATATTGAGATCAATAAGGTACTAGATACAATTCTTTTGGAAGTGTAAATCACATCAACATATTATCATGAGTCTAACATTTACACAGTAGGTGAATGCAAAATGGGAATGTTTATATACCCATATGCACACATTTAATTTTATTGAAGTATCTGTGTTTCACAACACTTTCTTTGAAGTGGAGCAATTTCTAGTAGTAGCCACCCTTATATGGATTTGTCACTTTATCTCAGTAGAGTTCATAAAAGCCAAGGCTACTAAGTAAAGAAATTTGACCTTTTGTTTAGACATGGGTAGCTAGCCAACACCCAAGCAGTCAGCTCTTCAAATACTGATTTTAATTAATTAAAACCTGGAACAGCCTGTTGAGGCTAGATGACGAATTGGACACCTGATTATATCAGCCCTATGAAAGCTTAGGAGTGCCATTCTAAACTTTGGAGAATCAAAAGAACATATCACCGTAGAATCTTAGAGCTGAAATGGAACCTCTGCCTTCTGCACTTTATCTAAACTATTCTAAATGAATGGTTATTTCCTACATACTTAAAGCCTCTTGGTGAAGTTATTTCACAACCCATGACACCTACATCCATTGTTTAAAATGCTCAGTGAGAGAAGCCACATCTATTCAGAATTTTGGACATGCTTTCTATTATCATGAACAGACTTGAGGCAGGAAAGAAGTCTAGAAGGTAGATACTCTCTGGAGGAAAGGTAAAAAGTAATAACTCTGGAATTCAGTTTTACCACTTATTCTCCACTGACGATTGTGGATTTTTCTACCTTCTATTCTGCACAGTGCTCTCGGCCACATCCTGATTGTCCAAAGATTCTCATCCCAAGTACAGGTCTCAACCATTTGGCTAGCTCTAATTATTTGTGAGTTCCTTTCTGTTGTCTAAACAAAATAGGCTTTGTATATTACAATTTTAGGACTTGTCCTTCCTTAATTGAGAATTGGAGGTTTGAATGAATCAGATAAACTGATTGATTATAAGAAACTATCTAATATCTTATTTCTTTACCATTATCATGCAACTGTTGTGTTTTAGTCTCCTACCTGCTAAAACAAATACCATATACTAGATTGTCATAAACAAAGGGAATTTATTGACTCATAGTTTTGAGGTTCGGTGAAATCTAAAATCAAGACACCAGCAAGACAGTGCTTTCTCCCAGAGCACTGTGGCATTCTGGCGGCTGGTGCATCTTGGTCCTTGGTTTATCTGTCTTGTGACAAGGCATATGGCCACATCTTCTCCTTTCTCTTCCAAGTTCCATTGGCTTCAGCTCTGGCTGCTTTGGGTGGCTTATCTCTCTGTCTGAATTTCATTCTGTTTACAAAGGACTCCAGAAATCCAGATTAAAGACAAACTGATTCCGTTAGACTACAATTTCACTGAAGTGACATCTTTAACAGAGTCTGATTGCTGTGGGTCTACACCTACAGAACAGGTTTGGGACCTGACCATGCCTTTTTTGGGGGAACATCATTCAATTCCCCCATGATTCAATGACAAATTGGCTCACGGTCAAGTATCTGTCCTGTGTTTTATGCAGGATATGGAACCTTAGCTCTGCCTTTCTTTTTATGAAAGCCCTGGGGAAACTGGCTCTTACCAGCACAGATGTGAAGCAGGC
Organism: Chaetophractus vellerosus; assembly: GCA_004027955.1. Lineage (NCBI taxonomy): Eukaryota > Metazoa > Chordata > Mammalia > Cingulata > Chlamyphoridae > Chaetophractus > Chaetophractus vellerosus. The sequence continues at coordinate 2,070 of PVKH010000164.1, read as the reverse complement.
TAGTAAAATAGGGAATCAATAGATGGATGTGAAAAAAAAAAAATAGATGGATATGGAACCTGGAAAAAGTCCATGTGGGCATCAATACCCCCAAGATGATTGCTAGAAAACTCTCACAGATTCTCCCATTCAGAACAAGATTTCCTCCAGAAGCCAGGAGAAGCCCCAAATGTTCTCCAGGGGCCTTATCATTAAGCCTTCCGGGGGATTGATGGGTGGAGTAATCAATCAAAACAGCAAACAGCTGGAACTCCTCCCATGCCATTAGCAAAGGGGCAGAATAATTAATGGTTAAAAAGCACGCACAAAGGCTGAACCAACTCTCTCTTGCCTTTTGACCCCTGTTCTTGCTTTCTGCTCCCTGCTCTTGCTGTGACCCCCCCACCCCCACCCCCCCATGGATCAACATGCAAGAAAACCTGGGCATTTATAATCTGTAATGGGAAATTGTAGTCTGTAAATCTGTCCTCTTTATTACTCTTCAGCCCCTTCCTCTCTACCTGGGACCTGTGATGTTATTTTCCTCCATTTCTCTTCCCTCTTTAATAAATTACTGGCTTAATCCACATGGCATGCTCTTGAAATTCATTTCCTGCAGTTTAGCCAAGAACCTAAACAAAATCCAGTACAGATGCATATTATAATTATGCAAATTTAATCATTAAAATGTGAAGAGTAAATTTTTAGTGGGGCCAGCTATAGCCCAGTGGATAGGGTGCCAGTACACCACATGGGAGGCCCCGGGTTCGGTTCCCGGGGACCTCTCCGAGAGGACAGACCACCTGAGAAGGCAAGCCGCCGTGGGCTGGGCAGAGCTGCCGTGGGCAAGGCAAAAAGCCGCCACGGGCAGGGCAAAGCCGCCACGGGCAGGGCGAGCTGCCTGCAAATGGAGCAAAGCCACCCATGAACAGAGCAAAGCCATGGGGGAACGGAAGCAGAGCCACGCACAAGTGGGGCAAGCCGCTTGCGCAGTGAGCTGACTTGGCTCGTCGCTGCAGTGGGGGGAGACAAAGCAGACATAGAAGAACACAAAAAATGAACACACAGCAAGAGCAAGCAGAAAGGGGAGGGACATGTAACAACAACAACAAAAAAACTACTACAACAACAAAAACAATTTAGTAATAAGAGTACAGCACATCTGTGTAAGATTTAGTCCTATTTTAAAAATTTAAATTGCTCTTAAATTTATAACTAATGAAAAAATGCAGATGTGTTATTAATTTCTTCATTTTGTGGATTAAAAAATAGACTCAGAGAGATTAAGTAATTTATCCAGGGTCTTTAAACAAGGAAGTGGCAGAGCTGTGACATGGATCGTTGTCTATGGAACCCCAAAGACATGCTCTTAATCTCTATCCTATATTGCATCCTTTTAGGAAAGTAGTATGTTATAAAGCTAAAAATTAGAAAAGCTCATATAATAAATGCCTTTGAATGCCATACTGAATCTGAATGAGTCAGAGAAAAGGTTGAACTGGAGATGAGAGTGGTATTTTAGAAAAATTAATCTTAGAACATATTGGAGGAGGAAGATAAATAAGACATTGATGTAAAGGATTAAAGGGAGTTAGGAAGACTTTATTCTGTCTATGCATTGGGTCAACTCAAATAACGTCTTGAAATTGAGTTGTTAGGAAAAGGAATTAAGACTTCCTAATCCGAAGCAATCTGGGTCTATGCTTCACAAATGAACTAGGCCAGGAATTGATGTATTCATTTCCTTTGTTTTACCTCCCTAAAAAGCAGTGTTTTCTAACAAAATAAATGTTTAAAAACTGGCTTTTGATATCAACTCGACCACAATTTCAATAATCTTCCTTTAATTGAGGGGAATATCATTCACTTTCACTATCAAGTATAATGTACTATCTTGCATGTTGATTGATACATGATGATCATCTCATATACTAATCTAAATATGTAAGGGAATATATCTTTTCTATTTATTTTGGCTGAGCCTCATATGCATACATGAGCAAAAAGACATTCTAATTATTTTCTACCATCAAAACTCTTTTTTTCCCCAGAGGACTGTGGGAGGGAAGCAGAATAAAAGCCCCAGGAATC
>PVKH010000163.1:0-45915 GCA_004027955.1 Chaetophractus vellerosus | reverse complement strand
CTGCGGAGAAAAAAAAAAAAAAATGAAAAAAAAGCGCGAGCCTGGCAGGAGCGCGGGGCAGCGGGCGGCGCGCGGCTGATAGAGACATCGGAGTCGCTCGAGTGACCCGCGCGCGGTCGAGCAGCCCTGGCGGCGCGGACCACCGAGGATGCGGGGCCGGCGCGGGCCAGGCGGAGCCCGGAAAGCAATCTTCGATAAATTAAAGAAATCTCCATGGAAATTAGCATGAAACATTTTCTAATCCCCCGCTTTTCACTGCCGACAAGGGTCACTGATTTAGCTTTCCTCTTATTTTATTATTCCCCAGCCACTTTGCCGGCTTCTTTATACCCGTTCACTCTACTATGGGTTTTCAGTCTGTCCATCATAGCTGCCTTTCTCGGATTCTTAACCCTTTTAGGCCGTCTTCTCTGAAAAACGAAGCTATTATTATTACTGTTGTTGTCGTTTTTACTGCGGCTGCGGCTGCTATGACGTTAATTCTTGGCTGGGACGCTGCGGCCCCACGGGCGGAGAAAGCCCCAGAGCGCATCCCAAGCCCTTTCTTTCTGACAACTGGGCGATGCAGGCAGTCGGTTGCACTGGGCTTCATTTCCAAATCCGGCTTCCAGGGAGGCAAGTGCGGCATCCGCAGCCCCTCCCGTCCGCCCGCTCCCTTAACTTGACTTTCTCGGGTGCCACCGGGCTGCTCCTCTCCGAGGCCTGGACTCTCTAGCAGGATGCAGGGCCATTCGCCCTCAAGGGCTTCACCCGCTTCCGCGCGGCACCTGCGTGGGCGGGTTTCATCTTTCTCCAGCGCGGCCTGCACACTTAGGCATGTTACCTGTCCTCTCTGAGCTGCTAACTAGTTAGCCAAATAAGATAATACTTCCTATTAAGGTCATGGGCAGCATTATGGGAAGTGATGGAAGTGAAAATGTGTGGGCCACAAAGGATACCTAGAAAACTGGCCTTATAAGTGAGATGCACACACCCTGCAACAATTAAAAAAATAATAATATGAAATATTAAGGTATGGCATTTAGCTATGTAGGTGTCTTATTCATTAAACATCTCTAAATAGAATCTGAGCATCAGGATTCAACTCTTAAAATAAACTAATAAGGGTGGGGGGGACCTGCACTGAGTGCTCAGAGAGGCAGAATATCTTATTTAATTAGCACAGCATCTCAGTTTTGATGAGTTATTTGAGGGCAGGGGCTCTGCCACCTTTTATTGCACAATTCCTCAGATAGTAACCCGTGGTAGAAACCTCTTGTTACTATCAAAGGCCTCCTGATTCCATGTATATTACTAAGAACCATCAAAATCCTTTTCAGTCTTCTCAAGCATTTTGTGAATTAGGAATTGTCCCCATCTTGTAGTTGGGAAAAGTGTTAAGAAAGGTAAAGGAGCTGGCCAAAAGTGACAAGGAGATGGAGGCCAAGAGAGGTGAAATGACTTTTCCAAAGCCACAAGGATGATCAGTGAGAGCCAAGATTGGGATTAGGCTTCCAGAGCCCTGAGTCTCTGACCTTTCTGCCACAGTTCCAGGAATCAAAAGTCATTTTAAAAGTTGTCATCCAGTTCCAGTCTGAAATTCCACATTTTATATGAGCATATCCAACCTTAGTATCTTCACCAGTTTGAGAAGAGTTTATATATAATCTTTTCTATTTTTTTTTGAGAAAATTTAGAGATATTTTGGATATAAATAACTGAGTCAGTATCATATTCCTACCCAGCACAGGCTGTGTTGAAACAATATCTGAAAAATACAACCTGTTTTCTTCTACAATATTCAGACAATTAGAGCCCAAATGAGAATAGTTTCTAGAATAATGTGTATATTTCCTCTCATCCTGTTAGTGGAAACTTGATTTATTTTTTCTTTGGCTGTGGAACACTACCTCAGTAAATCTGGATATCACTTGGAAATAAAATTTTGTGAATTTATTTTAGATGCATAGGAAAATTCTTTAGTAATATTGTGACTAATTTTATAAAAATGGACATTTTGAACTGAAATACATCTGTTTATAGTCTGGTTTTGGTATCTCCGATTTCCCATGAATATGTATCTGTGATTACTAAGGTTGATCTCATGACAAAAAAAGCCTGGGATCCAAAAGTAGCAGGAGTTCATAGAGGAGAGTCAGGGAGTTTGGATATTTTCTATATATTGCAAATAAGAAATAAAGCCAGCGTATTTTATATATTGCTGATTGGGGCACAGACTTGTTAAAGAATACTTTTTTCCTGCCCAGGTCCAGAGTGAGGTTTTCTGCAGCAAATGATATAAACAAACCCAAGACCTAGGCTCATGATATTTGTCCCATGGTTAGGAAGCTATCTCAAAGTCCTAAGGGTACATTTTAGAAATATTAACTCCAGTTAATGAAAAATGCCAGAAAGCCGGTTTACCAGGATGGCTAAATCCAGATCCGTACACTTCTTTATCTGCTGTTGTTGCCTTTTTTTCCAGGGCCTTTTACCCAAAGTGCTCTCAAGAAAATGTGAGAAAATGTGTGAGGGCAGGATTTGGGCTAAAAGACTCAAAACAATGGAATGATATCCAAAAACCAAATACCAGCATGAAATGCACATAAAAATATGGTTGCTGCTGGCATGTGATTTGAAAAATGAATGAATTAAAATGAAGGTTTAATGTAAGAATTTAGGTATACCTACGGAGGCTTTAAACATGTATTCAATAATAGTACTAAAAAGCTTCTAGGCAAATCTAAGTCAAAGGTGCTTAATTCCAGCTCTACTGAGGAATGATCCATGTACATGAGAGAAGAATATGTGTTCTGCAGCTGTTGAATGAAGTATTAATATATATATATATATATATATATATATATCTGTTTCGTCTAGTTGGTTTATAGAATTGTTCAAGTCTTCTGTTTCCTTATTGACTTCTGTCTAGATGGTCTACCCATTATTGAAAAGAGCATATTGATGTCCCCTACTATTAATATAGAACTGTATATTCCTCCCTTCTAATCTGTCAAATTTGCTGCATATATTTTGGAACTCTACTGTTAGGTGTCTGTAGCAGTTTGGCAGTTTGATGTAGTAATGAATTCCAAAAATAGATATTGGATTATGCTTGTAAACTGGTCTGTTCATCTGGGCATGATTAAGTTATGATTAGGGCTTTGATTGGGCCATGTCAGTAGGGAGTTGAGCCCCACCCATTGGTAGGTGGGGTCTCAGAGATAAAAGACATGGCAAAGGACAAGTTGGAGTTATTTTGAGTTAGAGTTCTGATGCGGAGTCTTGAGCTGGAGCACCGGGAATTAAGCACACAGAGGAGATTGTTCGTGAGGAAGGAGAGAAGGTCCTGGGAAAAGAGATGAACCATTTGCCTAACAGCTCACAGTTGGCCTTGTGAGAGAGGCAAAGCCTAGAGAGCCTCATAGTCTACAGCTTACCTTGTGGAGGAAAAGGGGGAGCTGAGCCTGGAGAGAAACAGAGCCCCAAGAAGAGAGGAACCCAAGAAGCCTGAACCCTGGCAAATGTCAGCAGCTGTCTTGCTCTAACACATGGAACAGTCTTTGGTGAGGGAAGAAACTTACGCTTTATGGTCTGGTAACTGTAAACTTCTAACCCAAATAAATACCCTTAATAAAAGGCAACCAATTTCTGGTATTTTGCATTAGCACCCCTTTGGCTGACTAACAGTGTCTATATATTTATAATTGCTATGTCTTCTTATTGAATTTGACCCTTTATTGGTATATTGTGACCTTTATCACATCTAACAGTTTTTGACTTAAAATCTGTTTCATCGGATATTAGTATACCCACTCCAGCTCTGTTTAGATTACTCTTTGCATGGTATATTTTAAACTGTCCTGTTAGTTTCAAATTACTTGTGTCTTTAAATTTAAGGTGAGTATATTGTAATCAGCATATGTGGGGTCGTGTTTTTATATCTGTTCTGTCAATTTGTGCCTTTTGCCTGGAGAATTTAATCCATTTACATTTAAAGTAACCACTGATAATATAGGACTTTGTAATTTGGTCTTTGTAAGTCTTATGCTTTCTTGTCCCTCAGTTCCTCCATTAATACTTACTTCTGTATTTATTTGATTTTTTTGGTATTGTACCATTCTGAGGCCCTTCTCATTGCTTTCTGAATATTTTTTTTCAGATATTTTCTCTGTGGTTACAATGGGGCTTACATTTAGCATCTTAAATACATAACGATCACATTTGGTTCGATACTAACTTCACTTCAATAGCATACACATGCACTGCTCCTATACTCCTCTGTCCCCCCCCAACTTTTGTTGTACTTGTTACAAATTATATCTTTATACATGTTTGTCTAAAACCATGTATTTATCATTACTTTTATGCACTTGCATTTTTGAGCCTATAACAAGTAAAAAGTCAAACTATTAAAAAGTAATAAGTAACAAGTGAAAATACAACAAAAATACAGTACAACAGTAGTGGCATTTATAATTACCCATCATGGTTATCTTTACCAGAGTTCTTTATTTCTTTTTGCCAATTTGGACCACAGTAGTGTCCTTTCATTTCTGTCCAAAGATATTTCTTTGCTTGCAGGGCAGGTCTAGTGGTGACCAACCCCCTCAGCTTTTGTTTATCTCGGAATTTCTTTAGTCCTCCTCATTTTTGAAAGACAGCCTCACTGGATATAAAATTTTTGGTTGGCAATTGTTTCTTTCATCACTTTAAATATTTCTTCCCACTGCTCTCCTTCCACTATGATTTCTCATGAGAAATCAGTATTTAATCTTATTGGGACTCCCTTGAATATAACACATTGCTTTTTCCTTGCAAAGTTCTCCTTAAGAACTTTCTCCTTGTCCTTGGCATTTGTCAGTTTGACTACTATGTTGGGATGTGGCTCTCTTTAGGTTCTCCTTTTTGGGATTTGTTGGGATTCTTGAATGTGCATATTCATGTCTTTTCTCTAATTTGGTAATTTTTCTGCCATTATTTATTTCAATATTCCTTCTGTTACTTTCTCTTTATCTCCTCCTTCTGAGATCCCCATATTGTTTATATTGGTACACTTGGTAGTGTCCCACAGGTTTCTTAGGAGGCTTTGTTTTTACTATCTTTATTCTTTTTTCTTTCTGCTCCTTAGCCTCAATTAATTCAATTGTCTTTTCTTTGAGTTAATTGGTTCTTTTCTCTGCCAGCTCCTATCGGTTGTTGAAAGACTCTTGGGAATTTTCATCAGTTACTGTGATTTTCAACTCTTGTGTTTCTCTTTGGTTACTTTTAAAAATTCCTCTCTTTATTGATTTTTATATTATTCATTGTTTAACTGATATCCCTTAGTTCTTTCTTTAGGTTTTCTTTTACCTCCTAGAGCATGATAAGGATTTGTTTGTTTACTTTTTTTGTATAATATTGTAACATTTTTCTATCTGTGAATGAATTTCACATTGTTTTAATTGGTGCCAATTTATTTTAAAGTTGGTATCTGGTTGTGTATAAATTTTTTAACTATTTTTTTAAAAAGCTTTAGAGTACATAAATATTACATAAAAAATTTAGGGGATTCCCATATGTCCCACTCCCTCTTCCTCACATACTTTCTCACATTAACAACATCCTTCATTAGTGTGGTACATTTGTTACAATTGATGAACACATATGGAAGCATTGCTACTAACTGTGGACTATAGTTTACATTAAAGTTTACACTCAGTTCCACACAGTTTTATAGGTTATGACAAAATATATAATGGCCTGTATCCATCATTGCAGTGTCATGCAGGGCAATTCCAATGTCCTGAAAATGCCCCCATATTACACCTATTCTTCCATCTCTCTCCTCTCAGAACTTCTGGTGGCCACTGTCTTTATATCAATGATAAAAGTTCTTCCAAAGCTAGAATAATACTGAGTCTATAGTAGAATAATAATAAGTCTACTTTAGTCTGTTGTTCATTCCCCAGTCTTGAGAATTTGGGGATGGTGATGCCCACCCTGCTTCTAATTTAGAGGGGGGGCTTAGATCCCATTGAGCAGATGGATGGAACTATCTTGCTTGCAGTTGCAGACAATCTCTGTTCCTTGGGATGGGCATTTTCCAAAGTCATCTCTTTGTTAGTTGTCCTGGGTGAGTCCAATGAACTGGAGAGTAGGTATTGCACCTCTGCTGAGATTCAGGGCTCAACTGGCACATGAACAGACCAAAGATTTATGTTACTGGGACATATATTTAACAAGTATAGTGCTACTTATCAATTCAAATAAAAGGGGCATGTGTAGGGAAACTATAAATGAGTCTAACTGTAACTCTGTTACACTGGGGAGCATAAATTATAAAGTAAGGCCCACTTACAGGGTGCTGAATTCCTGAGCTGTGTGCCCTGCTTATAGTGTCCGGTAATCTCTAGAACTCTCAGGAGCCCCACTATTTGAGGGATTGTTTCCTGTTGCAGTCAATGAGACCCTCTGAGACATGTATAAGTGTAACCTCTGGAATGACTCCCGACTCACTGTGAAATCTCTTAGCCATAAAAACTACCATTGCCCCCTTTTGGTCAAGGTCTTTTCCAGAAGCATTGCTTGTTGGTGCTTGATAATACCTTGGTGCCAGGGAGGCCCATCCCCAGGAGTCATGTCCCACATGGGGGGCTCATCCCCGGGAGTCATGTCCCATGCTGGGGAGGGAAGGTAGTGGTTTATATGCTGAGTTTGGCTTGGAGATAGGCCACATTTGAGCAATAAGGAAGCTTTCAGGAGGTAAATCTTAGTCAATATATAATACTAGGTTAAGTTTCAATTTGACAGGAAAAGATTTAAAAATGTATACACGTAGTGGTTGTGTATAAATTTTTAAATCTTGGCACCTGCTTCCCATGTACAAGGTCTTGGGTTCAATCCCTGGTACCTTTTAAAAACAAAACAAACAAACAAATGAAAAAAACAACTCTTATTGAGGAGCAGATTAGCTCAGTGGTTGAGCACCTTCTTCCCATGTATGAGGTCCTGGGTTCAATCCCTAGTACTTTCTAAAAAAACAAAAACAGAAACAAAAAAAAACCTAATGAAATTTTATTGGGATTGTTTTGAATCTAAAAATAAATTTGGGAAGAAATGATATTTTTATTATATCAAGTCTTGCAATCCATGAATTTGATGATTCCTCCATTTACATTGCTCTTTAATTCCTCTAAATAATTTCATTTTCAGTTAAGATCTGGCACATTTTTGCTTATTTATATCTGGGACATCTGATGCTAATGATGTCAGTGAAAATTATCTTTTCATTTTGTAATTTTTGCTGGCATATAGAAACTTCTTTTAATGCTGAGTTTGTGTCAAGTGAAATTCACACATTATTTCTTATTTTGGGGTATTTTATGTATAAAATCAAATTATCAATGAATAATAAAAGTTTCTATATTCCTTTTCTATCTATAAGTTTTAGATCCATTTCTTCCTTTATTGCACTGTCTACATCCTCTGGGTCTTTATTGAATAAAAGACATCCTTGTCTCATTAATAATCACAGGAGAAAAATTTTCACCCTAACATATGATGTTTGCTATATCTTTTAACATATGAAGGATGTCACCTTCTATTCTTTATTTGTTAAGATTTTTTAACATGAATGTTTAGGTTTCCTCAAAGGTTTTTCTGTATTTAATGAGATCATAGGAATTTTCTTCCTTATCCAGTTACTGTCTTGAATTATGTTGATGGATTCTTAACCCAACTTTTTATTAATCAAAGAAATTTTCCTTGATTGTGATGAATTATACATATTTATACATACATGCATATTTCATTTTCTATTATTTTGTATAGGACTTTTTCATCTTGGTTCATGAAAACCACTGCCCTACTTTTTTTTTCTTTTTTTAATGTTCTTGTAAAGTTTTGGTATTAGGGTTATGCAGGTCTTATAAAATGAGTCAGGAATTGTTCTTTTTAGGTTTTTCTCTTCTCTGAAAAAATTTGTACAACATTGATGTTATTTCTTCCTTAAATGTTCCAAGTAAATTAGTAGTAAAATTTTCTGGGCCTAGAGTTATCTTTGTGGGATAGCCTAATATCATATTTGATATCTATAATAAAGGTAAAAATAAACAGATAGAAATAATCAGTGTTTCTAACTCTTCTTCTATCAAATTTGCAAAGTTGTATTGTACTTAGGATCTGTCTAATTGATATAAATTTTCAAAATAATTGGCATAAAATTGTTCCTAATATCCTATTATTATCTTCCTAATGTTATTGGGCTTTTTTTAATAAGATTTATTTTTTATTTATTATATATCCCCCCCCTTTCTGCTTGTTCTTGCTGTGTTCATTTTTGCGTTCTTCTGTGTCTGCTTGTCTCCCCCCGCTGAGGCGACCCACCGAGTCAGCTCACCGCACGGCGGCCTGCCTGCTAACGGCGGCCTGCCTGCTCGCGATGGCTTGCCCTGCTCGCGGGGGCGTGCCCTGCTTGCGGGGGCTTGCCCTGCCCATGATGGCTTGCCCTGCCCGGAGCAGCTTGCCTTCTCAAGGCAGTCTGCCCACTCGAGGAGGCCCCGGGAACTGAACCTGGGGCCTCCTATGTGGAAAACCAGCACCCTACCAATTGGGCTACAGCCGGCCCCTTATTGAGCTTTTTAGTCCTGATTTTGGTTGTCTTTTCTCACTTTTTAATCTGTCAGTCTTTTAAAATATGAACTTTTAAATTTGTTATTTTCTCTGTAGTACATATTTTTTTCTGTGTTGTGAATATAATTCTGCTCTTCATTGTTCATTCCTTTTAGTTTTTTGGAATTTAATTTGTTTTTCTATTTTTAACTTCTTCAGATTTTACTTAGGCCATTGATTTTTCAGCCATTTCTATATTCTAACAATTTTAAGACTATCATTTCCCTGTGAGCACTGTTCATGCTGCAATCCACATGTTCTGAAAAGTTGTATTTTCATTATCCTTCAGTAAAAATATTTTCTAGTATGCATTATTAACTCTTTGACTCAAGGATTCTTTATAAGTTAAATTGGTAAATTTTCTAGTATTTGTAGTTTTACCTCTTTGCTTTTTGTTATTGATTTTTTGCTTGATTACAATGTGGTTACAGAATATACTCTTGGTGCTTTCAATCTTTAGAAATTTGTTGAGATTTGCTTTTTGTTGCAGCAAATGGTCAGTTTGATAAATGTTTTATGTGCATTTGAAAAGATTGTATTCTTAAGTTGTTGAGTGGAGATATGTAAAAGAGGTCAAGTTTGTTCATGGTATTATTTAAATCATCTATATTTTAATAATCCTTTGTGTGTTTCCACCATCAGTTACTGAACAATGTGGTTAAAATTGCACATTTCTTCTTTTAATTTTACTTTAAACACTAAAACTTTAGTTTAGTTTTTTTAAATATATTTTTTATTGAAATATATCATTCATACATGATCATACATTAACAATAAGTGTATAGTAAAAGTTGTGAACTTACAAAATAAACATGTATACATCATACAGTGCTCCTATACATCACCGCTCCACCAACACCTTGCATTGTTGTGAAATATTTGTTACAAACTATGCAAGAGCATCATCAAAATATTACTAATAACTGTAGTCTATGTCTTACATTTGGTGTATTTAGTTTACTTTTTGAGGTATTTTTGGACACTATAGTTTTAGGAGCATAGAAAATTGTATTTTATATATAATTCTAATAGTTTGAAACTTTTATCACTATGATTTTTCTTTTACCTTAAAGTTGACATTATCTTCTATTATAACAGAGACACCTGCACAACTGCATTATTTGTTTATGTTTGTATGGCATAACATTTTCCATTTTGCTTTCTTAATTCATACATATATACATATATGTATCTATGACATATATACTTCATATTTTCATATCTATGTATATAAACATGTCTATATAATATGTTTGCTTGTTTTATCCACTCTAATTATTTGTCTTTTAATTAATGCATTTAATCTCTTTACTTTTAATGTAATTCAATGTTGTTACTGATATATTACTGATATTCTATTTTTCCTTATTGTCCAACCTATTTTTTTTTCCTAATTTTTCTACATTCATTTGGATGTAGCAAGTATTTTTTTCATCTTTTCACGTTTCTTCTCTATGAATATGTTAGCTATATATTGTTTTCCTTTCTTTCATTCTTAACCTAGAGATAAATACATATTTTATAATTTAAGATCTAATAAATTAATCACTACCACTTCCTGGAGTGTTCAAGTCCCTTAGGTATTTTAAAGAAGTCATTTGATCATAATTTTATATATTCAAGTTATCTTTGGATTTATATACACACTGTATACCATTAATATCCATTTTTGTTGCTCTTCATTTATTTACTCCTTTTCCTTGTTTTAATTGAAAATTATTTTTTACATATAAAGTGTTCCCCTTAATATTTATTTTAGCATGTGCTCCTGGAAATAAATTCTCTCAGGTGTGTATATGTGTCAAGATGGCATTCAATTCAACTTTCATTTTTGGAGGCTACTACTTCTGGTGTTTCCAGAATAAATATATTTTTTCAGCATTTTAAAACATCCATTCATTTTTCATTTTAGTTTCCATAGTTTCTGTTATTGGAAATTCAGTTGGCAAGTTAATAGATGATCTTTTGAAGTAGTGTGTCATTGTTCTCTGGCTTCTTTTGAAATTTCTCTTTTTGGAATTTAGTAGTTTAATTCTAATATACTTGCATGTAGTCTTCTTTGTATTTTTCCTGCTTTATGTTTGGAGAGCTTCTTGAAATCTGCAGCCTGATTCTTTTGACCAGTTTTAGAAAATTATTGGTATCACACCACTTCAAATATTGCTACTACCCATTCTTTCTCTCTCCTATTGCATGCATATTAGAACTTTTCATTGTATATCAAATGCTACTGTGTTCTTTTATTCATTTTCATCTCCTTCTCTTTCTGTCTCTCTGCTTAGTATGGATCTCTTCTAATGACTCATCTTTCAATCAACTAATCCTATCTTCTTCTCTGTCTAATCTGTTGTTAAATACATTTTTCAATTCTTAATTTTAGTTATTTTATTGTTCAATGCCAAGATTTCCCTTTAATTTTATTTCATTCCAGCTTTTTTATGTAATTATCCATTTTGTCATCTATTTTCTTGAACATATTAGTCATGATAATTTTAAAGCCTATGTCTAATATTGTAAATATCTGGATACCTATGGCTCTATTTCAATTTTCTGTTCTTTTATAGTCTTTTAGTCTTATTCTCTAATAGGCCTGGTAATTGTTGATTAAATACCAATCATTAATTTTAAACTATTATAACATCTATTCAAGGCTCTAGCTGATGTCATTTCCCTCCAGAGAGGATTTTCTTTTGCTTTTGGTAGGCAGTTAGAGGAAATGAAGATCATCCTAAATCTACTCTGGAATTGCTATAGTTCACACCTCGGTTTTAGTCTTTGTGAGAACTGGTCTATTTCTGTTTATCTTTACTCCACACAGTTTGATAGAAATATCATTTGAGCCACATACATCATTTCAAACTTTTTTAGTAGCCCATTTAAAAGGCAAAAATAAATAGGGGAAGATAATTCATTAATATTTCATTTAAGTCACTATATCACAAATATTATCAGTTCCATATATATCATCAATGTAAAATTATTAATGATATATTTTAAATTCATAAATTTGTACTAATACTTCAAACTGGGTGTATTTTACATTTACAGTGTATCTCAATTTGAACTAGTAACACTTCACGTGCTAGATAGCTACATGTCTTTGATGGTCTTAAGTGGAAATTTGGGGTCATTAACAGGGCCCATTTTCCTTGGAGTTCCAATTTTATCTCCAGCTTCATGAGACTTCCAAAATCTCTGCTCAGCTTCCCAGATTTTAGTGTTTCTTTGCATTTGACTTTTTAGCTTATTAGCTATGAATTAAATGCTTTGATTGGGAATGTGGAAAAGAATCTCAAGCTCACCTAAACACACTTAATTCCTTCTGGGATCTTGGTGCCTCAAATACTTGCTATCTTAGTAGCATCAAACTCCAAGATTTTGTCTCCTCGATCCTGTAAGACTGACAAAAGCTCTGCTCAGGATCTTAGCCTCTTACCTGCCATTCTCTACTTAACTTCATAGCTTCTTGAACTTGTCATGTACTAATTAGGAAAAAAACCTAAAAGGTAAAGAAGCACAGAACATCAGGTTTACCTCTATGCACTTCCCTTCTCTCCAATGTAATAGCCCTTCAAATCCTGATAACCTTAGTAGCTCTTGGATGCTTCAACAGGCTTTTTGTGTTTGTTGCATGCTGTTTAGCTCTTCTAGTTGTTTTTGGAATCAGGTTTGGTTGGTACACAGGTAATACTTCGTTTCCCAGTTTTGCTTCTACACTGCTGTTTTGTTTTTTAAATGGATCCAAACATGTCAGTTAGAAGAGTAAAATTTTTATACTGTATTCAGTAATGCAGCAAATACTCCTTTTACTAGCTTTTACAACTTGAAAAATTACCATGCTTTCCATTTTTTCCTTGAAAAAGACAGATGCCCTTGGTGTAAAATTTACAAATGTCAGAGTACATGCCAGGCAACCATTATTTATCAAAACACACTAATTGCATGGCTAGATGTCACACTCCATAATTCATTGGTCAAATGAGAAGAAGTGAATCACAAAGCTTAAGTCATATGTGCTTTATATTAAGAATGATGCATCATCTTGTTTTACCTTCACTGGGGTGGAAACAATTGACCAGACAGAAAAAAACCTCAGGCTGAAGGAAATTAGTAAAAATGAACTCAGAACCGAAGAAAAAAAATCAGAAAAGCAATCTCAATGACCAATATCCAGAATCCCTAAAGGAAATCTCAAGGAAAAAAAAATAACATAAAAACTAATCTCTAAAACAAAGATAAATTAAATATAAAACTATCTCTAAGCAAGTAAGGAATCTTAAAATCTTAATAAGTCCTGTTATCTGAATAATGGGAATATTTGTGTTTCTTCCATATATTATTCAATCCTTTGTTTTAAATAGATAAGAACTGTATTCAAATTCAGTAAGGTCTTATCTGGGAAGCAAACAAGTCAACAAAACTAGTGCAATTTAGTATTTGAGTTTCCTTATTAATTGCACTGATTCCAATTCTTTGGTCAGGAAATAACTGCCTTCTAGGCTCTTTGGTTGCCTCCCCATGTGTTAAAATCTATGCAGTATTATACTGCTAATTCCTAGAATTGACCTTGCTAGTTTCCTCTGGTTGTCTAGTCACCACCACATTAAAGGACAGATGATGGGCACTCAATTGCCTAGAAAATAGTTCTTTGGCCATCCGACCATTCCTAAACAATTTTTATTGATTCTGGTTTTATTTTTTTCTGCTAAACTCATGAATCTCATATGCAAGGTCACCTGGCACTAAAAGTGAAGGTCCTGGCAAGGCAGCTTTCACAAAGATAGGAAGGTTATTCTCTAAGAGTCGTTGAGCAGGATAGAGGAGTGGAGTTTTTTTAGGAAGACAAAAGCGTGGACTCTTCCAACTTTGCCTGCTATACTCCAAAACATAAGGATCATTGCCCTAGTGATGAAGTCTATAATGTTGAACAGTGCTCTGGGATCAACTCTGGCTTTCTGATCCAGCCTCATCTTGTTCCTCTCTCTCCACCATCCCAACTCCATTTTTTTTTTTTTTGAAAAGTTAAATGCACATTTGTTTTTATTGATAGATAGCTACCACATGACATAAAGAAGAAAATGGATATTAGAAAGGAATTGGGATAGAGGTATGCATGCTATGGCTAAGAATAAACATTGTTCCTACATATTATGGTTAACAAGAATATTATCAGTATAACAGGTAATTATTATTTAAAAATGTGTAGAACTTATACAATCTGTGATTTAGAAATAGCTGTATATAGTGTTGTAAGTTTAAAATAATTCAAAAGATTAACTAATACCAAAATATACCTGTGCATAAGAATTCAGAAAAGGCTGCATTCTGTAAACAATCAGATTGGATTCTTTCATTCTTTGAATGTTTATGACTTTCACTCTACACTGTACATTCACCCATGCATTTTCCCTCTCTAAACCCCCAGCCCACAACTGGATAAGTCCTACATATGCCCTGGCTTTAAGTTAATTAACTTTGGGATATATTCCATACCCCTATATTCCTAAATCACATTGAACTCCCTTGCTACCATATTTGTAGTTATTTGTGTAATTTTTCTCTTCCATAGATTGTTAAGGGCATGGATCATATCTGTATTGTTTAGTGTTTTATTCCTTGTGCCTAACTGCAGTGTATATAACCTTTCACTTTATAGGAAGTTAAGGAGATCAGTGCAAACAGCTCCCCAGGATTCTAAAGTTTTTAAATTTATTCCTTACAAGAAACATATCCTAATTTTAAGATAAATAAACTAAGATAGAGGCTTTAGAGTTGGAATGGATTTTTAGAAACCAATTTATGTAATCATCTCATCTTGCTCACAAGAAAACTAAGGTCCAGAAAGCATCAGCGGTTAGTATTAGAGTTGATATTAATGAAGATGATGATAATAATGACAGTATGCAAGCCATCTCAGTTCAAAGAAGACTACACGATGATACAGAATTCCCCTTACTTACTCCAGCTTGCTCCTAGAGATTCTCAGCAATGGTGTAACAACACACAAATGGTAAGGTACTCAACTTTGGGACTTACTTTCCTAATAGAATTTAACCAATGCTATCCTTATAACCATGTTGCTCTAACTCACATGCACTTGAATAGCATTTTTAGACTTTTCTTTGGCTAATTGAGGCTTTTACCAAATCAGTACTTTTAACTACAAGTATAGAGACCCTAACTAAATGTGGTTTACATAATAATGACTTTCATTATGTCACATAATAATTAGTTTAAGGGCAAGGCAGCTCCAGAGACAATTCGTTGGCTTTGTGATGTCATCCAGGAGCCAGGTACCATATGTCTTCCTGCTCTGAAAATCCTGGCATAATGGCCTTTTTCCTCATTCTTACCTTTCTTGGTTGTAAGATGGTTGGAGCAATTCCAAGCATCATATTCTCACATAAACTTCCAAAGGCCATAAAATGGGGAAAGTTTTTCAAAAGAAACCTCAGATTTTCCACTTATTTCTCATTGGTCAGTGCTGTGTTATAAGCCCACTACTGAACCAACTACTGACATCATCGTCATAGAGTCACCATTGTTAACTTAGAAAATCAATATTCCCTGAAGACGAATGAGTTTATATGGCTAAGAGACTTCAAAGTGAGTTGAGAGGTCGTAATGCTTATGCACGTGTCAGCAGGATCTCATAGTCTGCCAAAGTGGCACTACCCCCAAATAGTGGGGCTTCTGAGGGCTCTGGAGACACCCAGGCACTATGGTCAGGGCAGATAGCTCATGAGTTTGGTGTCTTGCCAGTGGGCCCTACTTTGGCATTGTGTTCCTGAGAGTGACAGAGTTGGACTCTGTTATGCTTCTCTACACTTGGCTCATCTGTCCCTTCTATTTGAACCGATACTTGGTGCTGGAGTTCATGGGTATACATCCAAGAGACTTGAATCTTTGGGCTGTCCATGTGCCAGCTGGGCTCTGATCCTCAGTGGAGTTGCAACTCTTATTCTCCAGTTCATTGGATTCACCTAGGATAACTAACAAGGTGGTGAGGATTGACAACCACCATATCAAGGAAACGAGAGAGCTGACAACTGCAAGCAAGAGAGTCCCATCCATCGGCTGTATGGGATTAAAGTTCCCTCTCAATTAGAGGTGTTAGTGGACATTACCATGCCAGAATCCTCAGGACTGGGGAATGAACTATGGACTAGAGTGGACTTACTGGTATTCTACTATAGGCTTGTTGTGTTTCTAGCAATGGAAGAAATCAATCATTGATGTGGAGCCAGTGGCCACTGGAGGCTCTGGGAGCAGGGAGAGGGAAAAACAGTTGCAATATGGGGGCTTTTTTGGGACTTGGGAATCATCCTGAATGACATTGCAACGACAGATACAGGCCATTATATATCTTCCCATAACCTGCAGAATTGGGTGGGAGAGAGTGTAAACTACAATGTGAACTATGGTCCATGCTCAGTGGCAATGCCCCAGGATGCATCTATCAATTCCAATGAGTGTGCCACACTAATGAAGGATGTTGTTTATGTAGGAGGGTGTGGGAAGTGTGGGGAGCAGGGCATATGGGAATCCCTATATTTTGTGTGTAACATTTATATAATCTAAGTATTTAAAAAAAATAAAAATATATTTTTTTAAAAAATAAAGGAAGGAAATCACCAGGAAAAAAAATCAGTATTCCCTTCTTTGGGCTTGGAGAAGAGCGTAATTTCCCTTGAAGTAAATGGCCATCCTGCAAAAGGGCAGGGGTTAGGGAGTGGAAGTTTGTAGACAATGAACAGTGCTTGCCACATTTACTTTAGTTATATTTTTAAAGATCCGGTAACTTTTTCATTGGGATTCAGCAGGAGTAATGTCAATCATTTCTGACCTTGGTTGAATTTTACACAAAGCTTTAATGATAATATTTCAGCTTCCCTCTGAAGTCTTAATTGCAAGTACAATACATTGAGTTGCTAAACATTTCCTAAGATCAAACATTGTTTAATTATTCAGAACTCAAAGAATATCTGGTAAATAATGTGAAAATAAATGAAGGGTTTTGCTATTACTTGCCTAACAGCTATGTCTAGAATGCTGTCTTAAAAGGAACAAATACCAACTATTTATATGAAACTAATCAATATGAAGACACACCTGGAGGATCTTACTGTATTGTGTCAGATAAAATTAGTGTGCCAGAAGCTCAAATGCCATAAAGACAGAAGACTCAACTTCATGAAGGACTTATTAGCAGTCAGACATAGCACATTGTCCAATACAGGCATACCTTGTCTATGCCAAGCATTCTTGATTCTATCTTAATGAATAGAGGAAAACTCATTTCAAATTTGCAGAGTTTATCACCAAGATGGATAATTACACTATTTGAAAAAGCTCTCAATTTTTCCATGTTCCTTCCTCATATTAAAAAAAAATTATTTCTCTCTAAAACCTTCCTCCTGACACCCAACCATTGTAGTCTATATCAAATAAATAGATAAAAATATTAATTTCCCTCAAGTCTGTTCTAGTCTATGAATGTCGATGTATATTTATAATCATGCTGGGTTCTCTTGGGCTGCAAGCTGTCTTAGGGAGGAGGTCCCTGTGTCTGTTTATTCCGTCTTCATCACACTTAAAATAGTGTCACATGCAGAAAGGTGCCTTGTGATCAATAGTAAAAATATAATTGTGAAAGATAAAAATAAAAGGAGTTTTACACTTGTTGAAATTAAATAAGTGGTAGCTTATCATTCAGGTGATGAATACTGGTACAGGGCAAATATGATCTTGCCATTACCTTCTCATGAATACCGATACTGGATGTCAGATTAAAGAATGGAAAGAAAAATGAGAAAATATGATGATTTGGCAACAACTTCCCATATATATATATAATTTTTATTGTACTAATTCATAAAGACTTGAGGGAGATTTAAAATTGAAATCTAATGTAAAATAACAAAATATAAGTAAATCGTTATAGAAGCTGGGGTTAGGGGACAAGAGAAACCACGTCTGTTTAACCCAACCAGAAAGGAATTCAGAGCACTCAGTCTTCACAGCAAGGCAAGAGGACAGGCTTGGGAAATGGGCAGGCATCAAGGGCACAGTGTAGGAGCTCCTAGTAAGTAGAAATGTAGCAGAGGACTCACCTCAAGAAAACTCTGAAAAGGACACTATTCAGGGGCTGCTGTCCCTGGCACCTCTGGGATCTCAGCTTCTGGAACTGCAGCACACCCACCACTAGTCTCAAGACTTCTAAAACCAAATTAAATGATTTTTAAAATGCCTCTGTGTCTTAGCATCACTTCTTCAACAACCATGTACCAATAAACGTACTCACTCTTTCCCAGATGAAGACAACCTAAAACTTCATCACTTAATTCATTCAGAAACAAGTTCAGAATCAGTGGGTAATGTCCACACCTCCTACACAGTCACCAGATGTTAAGGAGTATACCCCAAAAGCAATGCTGAGGGTAAATGAAAATAAGTCCAAAATTAAGTTATATAAATGTAATCATCACACAGCAAAATCAGCCGTGTGTTGAGGTTACCACAATCATTTCCAGGACTGCATATGAAAGATGGCTGCTTTTTATGACTTCTCTACATCATTGCCTGCATCCCAATCCCTGTGTCTTCAACCAGCACTCCAGCTGACCAGATCGGGTTGTTGTTGTCCTCACCCAGATCTTTATTGTTGTTGGATCCAAGCCTAGAGTAATCTTTCCAATTTGTGACACTTTTTATTCTTTTACTGAGTTTTATTACCAGGAATGGTAGGATAAGAAGGACCCCTGAGGGACCACACGAGTCTCCCCCCATTAATCCTCCTTCTTCATTGTAAAGTAATAGCCCTATTTCTCCTTCACAGGCAGCCCCAATCACACCAGTCAATACTAAAATCCCTATCATTTCCGTTTTTGCCTAGAGTCATAAGAAGCTGAAAATGGCCATGTGGTAACATTAGCTTCCAATTCAAGGGAAACATTGTTGTGGGGGCTGGTGGAAAACTTCCTCCATTGCAGACTGAATACCTCTAAACCCTCAGATCCAGAACCTGTGGGAACAAGAGGCAAAAATTTCAAAGTAGTACCATAACTGAGATGTTAATGTGCCATTCAAGCATTCTATAATGCCAGAACTTCTGGGTTATGGCAAATATTTTAAAGCTAATGAATCAAAGAGTAGCAATCCTTTGCCTTCTTTCCCACTAAACTGTTTTCCCTGGGTAGAAATAATGTTATTTGTGGAAACCTGCAATCATATCTAGAGCATTCAGTAAGACTCTTAATAGTGCTCTTTGCTGATGCTTGCTAGGAGAGGACAGAAAGCCAGAATCCATATTAACTACCCTTTCAGTGAGAAAAAGTGTTGCACCCTCTATCTTGGAAAGGTTTTATGTAAATATTCCCCTTTCAGACACCAGTCTAATCCTAGCAGGATGTAACACACACACACAAACACACACACACACACACACACACATGGATTTTAATGTCAGTGTTATGGTGGCTGGTAAATTGGACATCCATTAGCAATGACTTAATCCTTTAGTGATGATTGAGTGGTGACTTAATCACCACCAGAAACTAATAGCAAAGCAAAACCTGCTTTTTAGAAGTGGTATATTTATTTGTTTAAAGAATGTAACTTTGCTCCAAAAACTAGAGTTTCGTCTTAAATGGCCATAAATATGTCAAGCACCATTGGACTTCCTGTATTATAAAGGCAAAGGGGTGTAGCTATTTGCCCTGAAAACTAGATCACTAGGGAAGAATTTTTCATCCTAAGCCAGGGTTCTCTAGGGAAACAGAATCAACAGGAGATATCTGTAAATAGTATGAGATTTTATAAAATTTTCTCATGTGACTGTGGGGATATACAAGTCCAGATTCTACAGGCAAGTTGCAAACCAGGGGCTCCAATAAAAGTCTGGTGAAGACTTCCCGGGAGATGTTGGCTGTCCAAAAACAAGCTGGGAAATTCTCTCTGAATGCAGAAATCACTTCCCCTTTTAAGGCATTCAAATGATTGGATAAAATGTCACTCATTGTTGATGGCAATCTCTCTGGTTGATTGTAGATGTAATCAGCCATCTATGCAGTAAACTCACTGATGACTAAAGTCCATAAATGTCCTTTTGTTACAATTAGTCCAGTGCTTGCTTGACCAAACAACTGGCACAATTACCTAGCTGAGCTGACACATTAGCCTAACCAGTACATCCCTCATACTTGGTAATCCTTGTGAATGGGAAAGAGGAGAACACCCATGTATGATATATGTTGCCTTTAAAATACAAAATGTCCCACCAAGCATTTTGCTCCCTAGTGTTAGGAGACAACAAAGTTTATCATCCTTCACTTTAAAGGGAATATCTTAAAATATTCCAGATCAGTGGATCTCTAGAAGATTTACTGAAGTAGTAAGCGCTTGTATTTTTATGAGCTTTAATTCAGAACCTATGGCCTGCATGGTCCTGCAAAAGGATTTAAGATTCCTGCCCATCTTTTCTCTCCAAGTCCTATCAATATGATTATTATCCATATAGGTAAACAGAAAAATGTCACTTGGAATGAAGAGACAGTCAAGAGTGCTGAAAATTAATTTGGACAGAGTTGAAATCATAATGCAAGACAGGGCATACTGTCTGATTATTCAGGCAAGCTTCCACTGATATTTTGTTTATTTGGATTCAGAAGAAAAAAGTTCCCAAGAGCTACAGGTGCCTTCTAGTTGCCAGTGAGTGTGCTGAGTTTTTCCAGCACCGCATATGGAACAGCAGTTACAGTTGGAATCCAATCTATTTCAGTTTAAGATAATTTACTCTTATTCTGCAGTCTTTCGTTTTCTGCACTTCCCCAATGGGAGATATAAATGGAGTTATATTAGGAATCTCCATTCCTGCTTTTCTCAAATCTTTGATGACTGTACTGATTTCTCTTTGTAGGTAGAGATTTCCTTTAGACATGGAGTATTTCTTTTAATTTATTTTTTCATTAAGGATGGTAAGTATCAGGGGACATAATGGTGCCATAATAACCTTTACTTTAAGGGTCACAAAAGCGAAAGGGGATTTTACCAGAGCTGTGTATATGTGTGTGTGTTAATATAAACTTGCATTTCAAATATATACTACGTAATTAAGAATCAGAATCAGAAACACAATGACTTTGGGGTCCATTGAACCAAATATTCATTATTATCTGACTACCACAAGCCACCGCTGTAACTGATAGAATACAGGGATATTTTAGGATTTGGAGCAGTAGTGTTAACATTGAGTTAGTATTCCTAATCCACAAAGGGTCTGGGTATTTCCCTTTTCCTAGTAGTAAATGGCTCCAGATTCAGTTGAGATAAACTTGTATGATTGGTATAGATTTTAATGTTCTTATAGTATCCGATAACAATGTTATCCACCTCCATCTCATCCCAGCGGGCCTGGGACTAGGAACTGCCACAGGTATTGGAATTAACTTTAGGATAATAAATGGTTTCTCAGGTCTGGTCTAAGTTCACCAGCATGAAGCACCCATCCTGCTTTAATTGTATGTATCATTTAAGAAATGTGAAGAAATTCGAATCTGCTTTGTCCCAGGGGATCTCAGGAACATTGGCCAAGATCAAAGAATCCTGAAAGTATGATTACCATGCTATGCGGGCCTTTTGATTCTGAAAATTAAGCAAATTGCTTGACTTCTGCTTCTCTGCAATACTCTAGCCTGTTGAACCAGGAACCTATTTCAGTGCAATATCTAAAAATGTTGCCAATAAGCGTGTCACAGATGTTTTGTTTCCCTTATAATATTTTTCTCAAAGTCTTGTAAAGGGAATGTCTTCTGGTATCTTTCAAGGAATATGGTTAGTAAATGGTCTGAAGAAACACACTCCAACCTTCTAACCCAAAAGTCTTGCAGCTTTCTCTTTGCATTATACCAAGGCTTTTCTGATATTTGAACCCTTTCCTTCCTTTTAAACACAGGCCACCTTTGAGTTCCAGGTCTCAGATTTTAGGCATCCAGCCAAGAAAAAAATTAAAATGACTCCCAGGAGATCCAGCTAGCATTTTGAAACCCTACCAATTAATTCAGCCAAATAAAAAATGATTATATTCCTCATTTTAAAAACAAACTCAGATCTATTCCTACACAGATTTTCTAGATTTTGGTCAATATGAATCAGTAAAGCTATATAGAAATATATATGAAAGCATTTAAAGGTTTGACTTTGTCATTTGCTACAGGAATATTCTGCAATATAATGCTAGCTATAGTTTGATAGGAAAGGAGGAATTATGGAAGTCCAGAATAGGTGGTTAAGAAGAATGATATTCTGCTTTTGAGTTTAATAACGTAAGCAAAAAATTACATAAAATTCCTTCATGGAACAGTGAAAGAGGGACTGCTCTGGTTTCCAAGGGATGTGCAAGATCTCTGTACCATACTCCCACCACTGCATATATCCTCATTTAAATTCTATTGTTTCTTTTTTTAATTTTTTAATTTTTTAATTTTTTTAGGATACATCGATTACATAAATGTTACACAGAAATTTTAGGGGTACCTATATGCCCCACCTCCCACATTTCCCACAACCTCCCACATATACATCCTTCATCAGTGTGGCACATCACCTACAATAGATATACACGTTTTGGGGCTTTGCCACCAAACATGGACCACAGTTCAGACTGTAGACCACCCTCTCTCCCATACAGTTCTGTATGATATGATGATATAAAACGGCCTATATCCTCCAATTCTTTCTTAATAATTGTTTGAGCATATAGACATTTCTCTGGTAGAACATTCTCATCAGGTAAACACACTTATGTAAATTCATAAGTCTCAAAAATTATGGCAAATATACAATCACTTTTTCCTTATTAGTATTTTTATGCTTAGATATTTGGTTGGCAAAAAGTTATATATTGATTTTCACTTTTTGAGTTGAAGAGGGAAGCAGTGTGAAATGGAGTGCTTTTAAGCAAGAATGAATCCTGTAGAAGTATTCTCCTCTCAGGAGTAGTCCTTGGCTAATTTATTAGCTCCATGTAATTGAATCTTGCCAATAATCTGGTTGAAGCCTTTCTTTTTAAAAAGCCCAGAAAGGATTTTTTCACTCAGGATATTTCTTTTAAATTACAATAGAAAGTTCATTGAGATATCAGTGAATAGTGAAGTAGGGGGCACCAAAATTCAGTCCCTACACAAAATCAGTGAATAAGGGGGCAAAAATGTCAGAATCAATTTTGGGGACTCTGAAATCCACTTAAATGCTTAAAATAATCGTGGGGACTGTTAATTGAGAAAAATGGCTAAGTCTTGATAAGAGAGGTTTGTAACGTTTTAACTTACATTGTTACTATCCTCCCCTCCCCAGATGTCAATAATCTTGAAGACAATAGCCCACATCCATGGTACAGGTTGTTAAAATGAGAAGGAATATATGGACCTTATTCTCAAACAAAAGTGGTTATTTGTTTTGACCTGTATGGTAGTTCCCTGAAGGATTGTTCAAAGGGCTTGCCTTTACTTCACATACTCAGAGCTCTCCCAGGGCTGGGACAGCCACACTGCAAATATTAGTTGAAAATATTTTAAGGCAAATGTATTTGCCTCTGCTGCCTAGTCCAAACAATAATGACTGGGGCAAAAATTAGGCAAATCAAAAAGATTGGGAGGAAAATCTGGAAAATGGTATGCTTCAGGGAATGAGAACTTTATAAAGCTCCCACTTATTCCTGGGAATCTAAACATCCACATGCATACCCATGACTAAGTGAATGCCCAGAAAAGATCTGAGCGGTCCCTAAGTTCTAGCCCTTGCTGACTTTCAGCCTCTGCACAAACAGGAATTGAAATTAAAGGCTATGGCAGAGTTATAAACTGCCTGAGTGTTGAAGCCATGTCCCAACACACACGTAAAGCCAATGGTCAGAGATCCAAACATTTTTTTTTATTGTTCTTCAAGGTGTTTAAGGAAATCTCTGTCATATTACTAACTGACTACTAAGCTAATGGAACAGAGATCGCATTAGCCACACAAGACAAAGAACACAGAGATTAAAAACTTTTTTCAGAAAAGTCACTAAACAAACAACTACAACAAGCTGCAACAACATACCATCGGAAGGGGAGAAATTGATTTCCAGATCTGCTACATTATAATATTCAAAATACCCAATTTTAAACACCAAAAAAAAGGTTTGTGAAGAAACAAGAAAGTATGGCCCACACACAGGGAAAAAAAACAATAACTAGAAACTGTCCCTAAGGAAGTTCTTCCTAGTAAACTACTTTAAATCAACAATTTTAAATATGCTCAAAAAGCAAAAAGAATGTGTACAAGGAACTAAAAGAAATAATGAGAATGATATTTCAACAAGTAGATAATATCAACAAAGAGGTAGGTATTATATAATGGAACCAAACAGAAATTTTGGCATTAAGAAGTATAATAATTAAAATTAAAAATCACTATAGGAGTTTAACAACAAAGTTGAGCAGAGAGAAGAAAGAACCAGCCAACCTAAAATAGATTTATTGATGTTTTCCAGTTTGAAGAGCAAAAACAAAAAAGAATGGAAAAAAATGTCCCGAGTCTAAGATACCTGTAAGACACCATTAAGAGTAATAATGTACATAAAATGTGACTATTAGAAGGAGAGGATGGAAAGACAGGGGCAGAAAGAATATTTGAAGAATTAATGACCAAAAAGTACCCAAATTTGATAAAAGTACATAAATCTGCACATACTTAAAGCTCAAGAAGCCCAAGTAGGGTAAACTCAAAGAGAGTCAATAGACAAAGACAAAGAATCTTAAAAGCAACAAGAGAAAAGAGACTCAGAACACACAAAGGCTCCTCAATAAGATTAACAACTGCATAAAACAATACTTATAAATCTATGTTGATGGGAAAACAATTTGTAAAGCAGCAATTTGTGACAATAATATCATAAAGTGGGGCACAGAGCTATATAGAAGCAAACTAGCAAAAGAAGTGAATATGTACATCCAAGAAACCCAGATAACACAAAACAGGATAAACATGAAGAAATAATACACCCAACAATATATTGATCACACTATCAAATGCAAAGGACCAGAAGAGAGTTATAAAAGCTGCAAGAGAAAAGCAATATGTTATGTATAAGGGAGTCTCAATAGGATTAAGTGCTGATTTTTCATCAGAAACCATGCATGCAAGAAAGCAGTGGGTTGAAATATTTAAAGTGCTGAAAGGAAACAACTGCAAACTAAGAATTTTATATCTAGAGAAATTTTCTTTCAAAAATGGGAGAGAGGGGAGTAAATGTACTCAATGGTTACGTGCCTGCTTCCCATGTACTAGGTCCTGGATTCAATCCCTGGTACCTCCTAAAGGGGGTGGGGTGGGGGGAGAGAAGATTAAGACATTTATAGATAAGCAAAAACTGAGGTAGTTCATCACCACTAGACTTGCCCTTTAAGCAATGCCAAAGGGCACTCTTTAGACTGAAAGGAAAGGATGCTAGACAGAGGTTCAAAATGGCATTAAAAAAAAAAAAAAAACCTGCAGTAAAGATGGCAGACAAGCATGGTGATCTTGGAAACCATTTGTTGAAGATGGGAGAAGCACAAGATGGAAGGATCCTGAGTTTCCAAATCACACTTTTGATTATCAGAAGCTCATGTTTGTAACTCTACAGAATAAAGCAATGAACTTCTATCAATTTTCCTTGTTTTGTTGTTGTTTATTGTTAGTTGTACACTATTCTATGAAGTTCTTGCTCATTAATCAAATAAAACATTATGACACATAAAATACTAACAAATATAAGGGACCCAATTTTGCACTTGAAAAATTTACAATCTAGTAGGAAAATAGACATACAATTATAGTCTGGGTTAAAATAAGAATTTTTGAGATCTATGTGCCATATACTGTGATAACTAATTTAACCACATTATTTCATTTAATTCTCATAATAAACCTGTTAGAGGAATACAGTTTTTAATATTCCATTCTAATGATATGGAAACTGAGTCTCAAAAATGCTAAGAAACTTATTGAAAGTCAGACCAGTGTGGAATTCAGGTTTTAATCCCAAGAAATGTAACTGTTGAGCTCAGGTACTAAATCAATACTGAGATTCAATGGAATAAACATTCTTGTATAAAATAGTAAGGGCACACACACACAAATAGAATGATAGAATTAATGCAGAAAAATCATTTGAAACAATCCAACACAATTTCATATAAAATGCTTATAAAATGAAGAATAAAATGGAACTTTCTCAAAATGATAAAGAGCATTTGTGAAAAACCCACCGCTAACATAATACTCAATGGTTAAAGACGGAAAGTTTTCTACCTAAGATGAGGAAGAAGACAAGAAAATCTCCTTTCACCACCGCTATACAACAATGTATTGGAAGTTCTAGTCAGAGTAATTAGGCAAGAAAAATAAATAAATAACATCCAAATTGGAAAAGAATAAGTTAAATTATGTTTAAATCACAGATGACATTATCTCATATATAGAAAATTCTAAAGAAGCCACAAAATGCATTAGAGCTAATAAATGAATTTAGCAAAGTTTCAGGACACAAGGTTAATATACAAAAATTAGTTTTATTTGTATACACTAACAGTGAATAATCCAAAAATGAAATTAAGTGAGCAATTCCATTTACAATAGCAACAAAAAGGATATAATACTTTGGAATAAACTAAACCAAGAAGACACAATTTTGCACATGGCAAACTACAAAACATTGCTGAAAGGAAGTAAATAATTTGTAAATAAATAGAAGGACATTCTAATAAATAGAAGACTTAATATTGTTAAAATAGAAATACACCTCCAAACAAAGTATACAGTCAATACAATCCTTATCAAAATTCCAATTATCTTTTGGGTAGAAATGGACAAGCTGATCCTAAAATTCTTATCAAATTACAAAGGACCCTGAAAACCTAAATCAATCTTGAAAAAGAAGAACAATAGTGGAGGACTCATACTTCCCAATTTCAGAAATTATTACAAAGCTAGAGTAATCAAAAGAGTGTGGTACTGCCATAAGGATAAACGTATAGGCCAATGGAATAGAACTGAGTGTCCTGCACATTTATGGCAAACTGATTTCTGACAAGGTTGCTAAGTATATTCAATGGGGAGAGAATAGTCTTTTCAGCAAGTGGGAACTACTGGATATCCATTTGTGAAATAATGAAGTTGGACCCTTGTCTCACACCAGACAAAACATTAA
This sequence comes from Chaetophractus vellerosus, assembly GCA_004027955.1. NCBI lineage: Eukaryota > Metazoa > Chordata > Mammalia > Cingulata > Chlamyphoridae > Chaetophractus > Chaetophractus vellerosus. Next base: position 19,055 of record PVKH010000163.1, on the reverse strand, counting down.
CTTAAAATGGATTAAAAATGTGAGAGTTAAACATATAAACCTCTCAGAAGAAAATGTAGGTGTAAATCTTCATAATTTTTGATTATGGAAGTGGTTTCTTAGTTATGACATATAAAGCACAAATGACCAAAGAGAAAAGATGTTGGACTTCATCTAAATTAAAATGTTGTCTGTGTCAAAAGACCCTACCGAAAAAAATGAAAGTATAGCCCATGCAATGAAAGAAAATTTTTGAAAATCATTTATCTTATAAGGGTATAGTATCCAGAACATATGAAGAACTCTTAAAACTCAACAACAGAAAGAAACAATCCAATAAAAAAGCAGGCAAATGTCCTGAATAAACATTTCTCCAAAGACGTACAAATGATCAATAAGCCCATGAAAGATGTTCAATATCATTAGTCATTAGAGAAATTCACATCAAAACTACAATGAGATACCTCTTTGCAACCAATAGGATGGCTGTAATAATAACCGTAAATTAGAAAGTCTGGCAAGAATGTGAACACCAAATCCTGACATATTGCTGGTGGAAATGTAAAATGGTGCAGCTACTATGGAACAGTTTGGTGGTTCCTTGAAAGTGAAATGTAGAATTACCATATGACCCAGCAATTCCAATAAATATTTATGTAAAAACTTGTACAGGAATGTTCATAGTGGTATCATTCATAATAGTTAAAAATTGGAAACAATCCAAATGTCTATCTACTGATTAATGGACAAATAAAATGTTGTATGGTCCATACAATGGAATATTAGTCAGTAATAAAAGAATGAATTGTCATACACACTACAACATGGATCAGGCTTGAAAACTGTTAAGTGAAAGTAGTCATGCACAAAATGCCACACATTTTATGATTCCTTTATATGAAATGTCTGGATAGGCAAATCCATAGAGACAGAAAGCAAATTAGTGGTTGCTAGGGGATGGGTTTGGAGGGAATGGGAAGTGACTGCTTATTGCTTATTTTGAGGGTGATGAAAATGTTCTCGAATTAGTAGTAATGCTAGCACAACATTGTGAATTTACTAAAAGTCATTGAATTGAACACTTTAAAATAGTTAAAATGGTGAATTTTATGTTATGTGAAATTGACCTCAATGAAAAAGGGTTTTGTTGAGAGTGGCTTAACTAATAATATGATGCAAACAAACTTTAGGTAATAGTACATTTAAACAAAATGAAAATATTCAAATAACCCAAAGATGATTCTGGTGTTCACCTTCAACCCCTCATAGATTGAGCATTTGTGAAGTGGTTATACTAGTAAGAATTGCATATTTCATGGCAGATACCCTACCTGCCTATTTACGTAGATGAGTTCTTTTTAAAGCTTTCTTTTTAAGGCTTATGAAAATCCCATTATTATATGCATTATATTGTTAAAGAAATTAAATCTTAAAGAGAGTGAATGCTTTGACCGAGGACACAAGACTGTTCAGTAATGGAACCAAAATTCAAGTCCGGTTCTAGATCATGCAAAGTCCATCATTGCCCTTTCAGACAGGTTTCTCACTCTCTAACATGAGTGTAACCAAGAAATCTCTTTGCTAGCTCTAACCTGTACTTTTATCTCTCAATGAATATCTCCTCTTCTTATGTCAATCCACATAATACTTTATTCTATTGCACAGGTCACTTGCTTTCATCTGGGCTTTTACACTAACTGCAGATGATTCTTTTAACTACAACTACTGAAATTTCATACTTTACAGTTGACTTGAAAAACCATATTTTATTGTGCTATTAATTCTTACAACTTTGAAACCTAATGAAATGGGGTCCTCTTCAATGTAAACTTTTAAAAAACTTTTCTATCTTAAAACACAAAAAAAAGCTTCCAGATTTGGTACTACCTCAAAGAGTGTCTCTAGTAGCTTTGAAAAAAAAACCAGACTTCCATTTTCAGCAGTGTGACAGTTTGAAGTTCTTTTATGAATCCCAAAAAGAAAAAGATAATGTTTTTTAACTTATCCATTTTTGTGGGTGTGGGCAATTTCAATTGGACTATATCAGAGAGGTGTGAGCCAGTGTGGGTCTCTGTCCTCTTGCTGGGTTTGATATAAACAGGGAAAGAGAGAGAGACTGACACAAATAGAGAAAAGGGAAGCTACCATTTTGATCTGGCCATGTGAGAGAAAGAACTCCATATTCATCTACAGCTGAGCTCAAGGAGAGAAGCCCTGAGAGGCTCAAGGAGCCAAGGCCCAGGGAAAAATATCTAATCAGCCACAGCTGAATTCAAGAAGAAAGTAGAGAGAGGCTAGCAGACTTGCCATCTCATTTGATTACTACATGGTAAAACCGGGATCAACAGTATCTGACTTTGGTGAGAAAACATCTCTGATGGTGCTTTGATTTGGACATTTTACAGCCTTAGAACTGTGAGCTTTTACCCTAACAAATTTCCCATTATAAAAGCCAACTCATATCTGGTACTTTGCATTGGCATCCCCGAGGCAAAGTAAGACAAGCAGTATTAGAGATTGTTAAACCCCTCCCCACTTAAAAAAAAAAAACAACAAAACACAATTACATGTTTATTAAAATATTTTAAAACTTTTTTTAGAATGAGTAATTTAGACACAATAGAGGGGAGAATCACTAACCTGGAAGATTCATCAGAAGAATTTGTTAGTAATGCAGCCCAAAGAGATAGAAAATATGAATGTGAGGTTAAAAAGATGGAAGACAGAGGCTAATCAAATATATGTCTAATAAAAAATCATGTGTAAAACATTTTCTAGAAGGGGAAAATGCAGAGAAGGAAAGGAAATATTTGAAGTGGACATGTCTGAGAGTTTTCCACAATAGCTGAAACATATGAACTCTCCATTTCTGGAAACACAATGAGTCCCCAGAAGAATAAGCAGAACTGCACACCTAGACACATTGCAGTGAAATCACAGAATACTTCATATCAGAGAGAAAAAAATAAAGTGGATTATATTAATAGGAATGACAATTTTTCTGGAAAATTATCAATAATAAAAATGAAAGAAGAATGCACAAAATTTTTTAAGAGCTGGGAGAAAAGAATTGTAATCTAGAATTATTAAATCCAGCAAAACAATATTTCAAGGAGAAAAGAAACTGTTTACCACCAGAAATATGGAACTTCCTAAGAAATTATATAAAGAAGAAACAAAATGAGCATTAAAGGGCATTCAGAAATGTAAAAGCAAATGGCAAGTAAAGAAAACACTTAACATGTGGGTAAAATACTTCGCTATTTGGATACATTTTTTAAAATGGTATTCAACTAATACTGATAATAACCTTAGTTTTTGATTATAAGAAATATCAAAATTTATGAGCAGATTTTGCAAGGAGATTTTGTAAGTAAAGAGTTGGTTAGAGTTACAATATCCCAAAGCATTTATTGAGAGGGAGCTAATAATACTGACCTAGCCTTTGTTATATCAAGTCTATAGGTTAATTTTTAAAGGAAAACATTGAAGAAAATAAATAGTCTCTAAATCAGTGTTGGGGAAATAGAATTGGAAAAAATATGAATTCAGAAAATTTTAAGAATGGATGAAAAAGTGGAACACTGGAAAAGTGAGACAAATAGAAAGCACAAAATAAATCCAAATATATCAATAAACATAAATTGATAGAAACCTCCTTTAAAAGTCACATATTTTCAGAGCAGAGATAAAAATAAAAATGACACAGGATGAAAGTAAAGGATTAAAATAGATGTAACAGATGAGATAAAGCCAAAGAGCAGCTGGTAGGGGTATATTTAACTCAAAATATTTGACTTTAAGGGAAAGGTATCATTAGAGAATAAGAGAGCAGTAATAGCTATACTAAAATGATATCTTCACCAAGAGACTAGATTATATGCATCTATCAATATAACCTCAACATATGGAGAATTATAATGGTATGTTGGCAAATTTACCATAATAATGGGCAATTCTATAGTACTAGTCTCAAACGTTGATAATTCAAACCATGTAAAATTCAATAAGGATATAAAATATTTAAAAGCACAATCAATCATCTAATGAGTATATTAAAAATGCTCCAAAAAGTTGAAAATATAGAATATTTCAGTCATACACAGAATATACAAAACATGATCATGTTATGAGGCATTAAAAAGTCACAGCAATGAGGTCCCTGGCTCAATTCCTGGTACCTCATAAGAGAAGGGATCCAGAAAGTGATCTACCAGGTTATCAGTCACCCAGCTGGCACCTTATGAGAGGGAATGAATAGACTGAACTTTTTACATATTTGTATTAGGTTTTTTGATCGGCTATTTTTTATTTCTTATCAGTTTTTAAAAAATTCTTTGTTTTAGTCTATAAAACTAGGTACCTCACCTGTGGAAGGCAGGACAGGGTGATTGATTGATGAGCACTAGCAGTTTGAGTAGCTCCCTAGGGGCCTAAAAGGGAAGCTTGTTTTTCCTCATTTTTTTTAGTTGTTTTGTTTCTTGTTTGTTGTCTTTGCCTTTTATTTGTTTCATTTTTTTCTTTTACTTATTTTTTCTACCTATTTTATTTCTTTTCTTGCCTTCATTTTTCCATCTTCTGTGTTCTGTTGCTATTCTTTCATTCCACTTCTTGTTTGGTCTTCATTTTTTTCTTTCTCTCTCTCTCTATCTTATCTTTCCTTCTCATCTCATCTTTCTGGTTTTTTAATTCATCCTATTTTTTCTACTTTTTTCTGTTATATTTTTTATTCCACCTTTTATATTTTTATACCCTTGTATTTTTTATAAGTATTTATTCTTATTACATATTTATTTTCCTAGCTCTTGTATGGTTCTTCTTCTACTTTTTATGTTATTATTACTATTATTCTTTTTCTCTTCTTATCTCTTTCCTTTTCTCTGGTCTTAATATTTTTTTCAAGGGAACATACACAACTGCAAAGATATAGAATAAGAAGAACAAAGTGTCAAAAAGGAAGCTTACCACAAAATAAAATAAAGTAAAAACCTACAGTAGAAAGAGAAGCTAGCCAACAGAATAAGTCAATCAGGGTAAACAGATTCCTAGGCATCAATTAAAAATTACAAGCCACACTAATAAACAGGAAGACATGGCCCAGTCTAACAAACAAACTAAAAACAAGAGGAGATGCAGAATGTGGAACAACTAATAAAAGATGTCCAAAGAAATATCATGAATCAACTCAATGAATTGAGGGAAAAGATAAAGGATATTAAGACACTGGGGAAACATACTGAAGCCATTGGAAACAACATGAAAAGATACTGATCTAATGATGATGAATGGCACAATGCAAGAAATAAAAAATACACTGCAAGCACATGACAGCAGATTTGAACAGGGAGAAGAAAGAATCAGTGATGTCAAAGACAGTACATCTGAAATCATACAAATAGTAGAACAGATACTTATAAAGATGGAAAAAATCCAGCAGAGACTCAGGGATTTGAATGACAACATGAAATGCACAAACATATGCATTATAGGTATCCCAGAGGGAGAAGAGACAGGAAAGGGGGCAGAAGGAGTTTTGGAGGAAATAGTGGCTGAAAATTTCCCAACTCTTTTGAGGGACATGGACATACATTTCCAGGAAATGCAATGCACCCCAAACAGTATAAACTCTAACATGCCCACCACAAGGCATATACTTATCAAATTGTAAAATGCTCAAGACAAAGAGAGAATACTGAAAACAGCAAGAGAAAAGAGATTCATCATGTACAAGGGAAGCTCAATAAGATTATGTGCTGATTTCTCATCTGAAACCATGGTGGCAAGAAGGCAGTGGTATGGCATAGTTAAGGTGCTAAAAGAAAAAAAAAACACTATAAGCCAAGAATTCTCTATCCAGCAAAGATGGCATTCAAAAATGAGGCAGAGTTCATAATATTCACAGATAAACAGAAATTGAGAGTTTGTCAACAAGAAACCTGCCTTTCAAGGAATACTGAAGGGAGTTCTGCAGGTTGAAAGGGAAAAACAGGGAAGAGCGGGTTGGAGGGGAGTGTAGGAAAGAAGATTATTGGTAAGAATAAGTTAAAAGATACAAAGAGAAATAAAAACAACATATGACATATATAAACCTAAAGAAAATATGGCTAATGTAAGTAATACCTTGACAAAAATAACACTAAATGTTAATGGATTAAGCTTTCCAATCAAGAGACATAGTATGGCAGAATGGATAAGGAAATATGACCCATCTATATATTGTCTGCAAGAAACTCTTCTTAGACGCAGGGACACAAGGAGGTTGCAAATGAAAACAATTTTTACATGCAAACAATATAAAAAAAAAAGGGACAGAATAGCTATATTAATATTGGACAAATAGACTTTAAATGTAAAACTATTGTAAGAGACAAAGGACACTATATATTAATAAAATGGGTAATCTATCAAGAAGAAGGAAAAATCATAAACATTCATGCACCTAACCAGGACATCTCAAAATCCATGAAGCAAACATTGAAAAAACTAAGGAGAGAAATAGATGAGTTTACAAATTATAGCAGGGGGCTTTAATACACTATTATCACCATTAGACAGAACATCTCAACAGAGGGTCAATAAAGAAACAGAGACCTTGAATAATATGTTAGAGGATCTAGAGCTAATAGACATATACAGAACATAACACCCAAATAGAGCAGGATATACATTCTTCTCAAGTGCACATGGATCATTCTCCAGGATAGACCACATGCTAGGCCACAGAACAGCTCTCAGCAAATTCAGAAAGATTGAAATTATTCGAAATAATTTCTCTGGCCAAACCAGAATGAAGCTGGAAATCAGTACGGGGCAGAGACCCAGATTAGGCATAAAGATATGGATGTTAAACAACATACTCCCAGACAATCAATGAGTCAAGGAGGAAATTGCAAAAGAAATCAGTAACTACCTTGAAAAGAATGAAAATGACAAAACAATATATCAAAACCTATGGGATGCAGCAAAAGCAGTGCTTAGAGGGAAAATTATAGCCATAAATGCCTATATTTAAAAAGAAAAAAAGAGCTAAAATCAAAGACCTAACTGCACATCTGGAGGAATTAAAAAAAGAACAACAAACTAATCTCAAAACCAGTAGAAAGAAGGAAATAAAGATTAGAGTAGAGTTAAATGAAAATGAAAATAAGAAAGTGCTAGAAAAAATTAACAAAACCAAAAACTGGTTCTTTGAGAGGATTATCAAAATTGACAAACCCTTAGCTAGAATAACAAAGAAAAAAGAGAGAGGATGCAAATACATAAAATGAGAAATGAGGAAGGGGATATCACCACTGATCTCACAGAAATAAAGAGTATCACAAAGGGATACTTTGTAAAATTGTATGCCAACAAGATAGATAACTTAGATGAAACGGACAAATTTCTAGAAACACACAAGCAGCCTACATTGATGAAAGAAGAAACTGATGAACTCAACAGACCAGTCATGAGTAAAGAGATTGAATTAGTCATCAAAAAACTCCCAACTAAGAAGAGCTCAACACCAGATAGCTTCACAGGTGAAATCTGCCAATCATTCTGAAAAGAAGTAACACCAATCCTACCTAAACTTTTCCAATAACTGGAAGTGGAAGGAACATTGCCTAACTCATTCTATGATGCCAAAATCACCCTAACTCCAAAGCCACATAAAGATGCCACAAGAAAGAAAAACTACAGACCAATCTCTCTAATGAATCTGGATGCTAAAATCTTCAACAAAATACTTGCCAATGGTATTCAACAACACAACAAATGAATTATACATCATGACTGTTTTGGTCAGCCAAAGGCGTGCCTTTTGAAATATACCAAAGATTGGTCAGTCTTTATAAAGGGTATTTGTTTGGGGTAGAAGTTTACAGTTACCAGGCCACAAAGCATAAATTTCTTCCCATACCAAAGTCCATGTTTCGGAGAAAGATGGCTGCCGACATCTCCAGGGTTCAGGCTTCTGGATTCCTTTGTTCCCGGGGCTGCGTTTCTCTCCGGGCTTAGCTCCCGCTTTCTTCACGAGTTCAGCTGAAGACCATGAGACTCTCTGCGCTGCGTCTCTCCACAAGGCCAGCTGCAGCCCATCCGGCGATTGGCTCACTCCAACATCAGAACTGCTTCTTTAAATCTCCTTCTCCAAATCTCCTCTCTGCTTCTCTCTAATCTCTGCTTCTCTACTTGAGACCACGCCCACCGAGGGGCAGGGCTCAACGTCTCACTGACCTGGCAGTTAACGCCCTACTCACAACTCAATCATGCCCAGATGAACAGACCAGCTTACAAACATAATCTAACTTATATTTTTGGAATTCATAATTAAATCAAACTCAAACCATTACAATGACCAAGTGGGTTTCATCCCTGGTATGCAAGAATGGTTCAATATAAGAAAATCAATCAATGTACTACACCACATTAACAGATAGAAAGAAAAAAATCACATGATCATCTCTATTGATGCAGAAAAAGCATTCAACAAAATACAGCACCCTTTCTTCATAAAAACACTTCAAAAGATAGGAATAGAAGGAAACTGCCTCAATATGATAAAGGATACATATGAAAAACCCACAGTTAGCATCATATTCAATGGTGAAGTGATAAAGGCTTTCCCTCTAAGATCTGGAACAAGACAAGGATGCCCACTGTCACTGCTCTTGTTTAACACTGTGTTATAAGTACTTGTTTGAGCATGTAGACAAGAAAAAGATAGGCATCCAAATTGGAAGGAAGAAGTGAAAATTTCATTATTTGCAGATGACATGATCCTATACATAGAAAGACCTGAGAAATCTACAACAAAGCTTCTAGGGCTAATAAACAAGTTCAGTAAAATGGCAGGATATAAGATCAGCATACAAAAATCAGTAGCATTTCTGTCACCAATAATGAGCAATCTGAGGAAGAAATCAAGAAATATTTCCATTTGTAATAGCAACTAAAAGAATCAAATACCTACGAATAAACTTAAGATGTAAAAGATTTGTACTCAGAAAACTACACAACATTGTTAGAGGAAATCAAAGAAGAACTAAATAAATGGAAGAATATTCCATGTTCATGGAATGGAAGACTAAACATCATTAAGATGTCTGTCTTACCCAAATTGATTTTCAGATTTAATTCAATCCCAATAAAAATTACAACAGCATTTTTTTACTGAATTGGAAAAGCTAATTATGAGATTTATTTGGAAGGGCAAGGGGCCCTGAATGGCCAAAGGCATGTTGAAAAAAAATTGGAGGAATCAAACTGCCTGGCTTTAAAACATAGTACAAAGCTACAATGGTCAAATCCGCATGGTATTGGCACAAGGATAGACATACTGACCAATGGAACAGAATTGAGAGTTCTGATATAGATCCTTGCATTTACAGTCAACTGATATTCTACAAGGCCACCAAGCCTATTCAACTGGAAGAGAATGTCATCTCCAACAAATGGTGCTTGGAGAACTGGATATACATATCCAAAAGAATAAGAAAGGATCACCATCTCATGCCCTATATAAAAATTAACTCAAGATGGATCAAAGATCTAAATATAAGAACCAAGACAGCAAAGCTCCTATAAGATTATGTAGGGAAGCATCTATGAGACCTTGTAGTAGGACATGGTTTCATAAACTTTACACCCAAAGCACGAGCAATGAAAGAAAAAATAGATAAATGGGACCTCCTCAAAAATTAAAAACGTTTGCACGTCAAAGGAGTTTGTCAAGAGAGTGAAAAGGCAGCCTAGTCAATGGGAGAAAATATTTGGTGACCATATATCTGATAGGGGCCTAATATCCAGGATATAAAAAGAAATACTACACTTCGAAAATAAAAAGCCAAACAACCCATTTAAAAAAACGGGCAGTACATTTGAATCAACATTTCTCCAAATAAGAAATACAAATGGCTAAAAAGCAATGAAAAGATGGCCACCATCACTAGCTATTAGGGAAATGCAAATCTAAACAATGAGATATCATTTTACACCCATTAAACTGGCAGCTATTAAAAAAACAGTGTACCACAAGTGTTGGAGAGGATGTGGAGGAAAGGGAACTTTATCCACTGTTGGTGGACATGTAGAATGCTGCAGCCATTATGGTGGACAGTTTGGCGATTTCTTAGGAAGCTAACTTTAGAACTGCCATATAGTCCAGCAATCCCACTGCTAGGTATGTACCCTGAAGAATTGAAAGGAGGGACACGAACAGTTATATGCACACCAATGTTCACAGCGGCATTATTCACTATTGCCAAAAGTTGGAAGCAACCCAAATGTCCATCAACAGATGAATGGATAAGTAAACTGTGGTATACACATACAATGGAATATTACTCAGCTGTAAGAGGAATGCAGTATTAACACATGGGATAGCATGGATGATTCTTGAATAACTTAAGTGAAGTAAGCCAGGCACTGAAGGACAAATGTTACATGGTCCCACTGACATGACTTAAGCTTAAGTTGAGCAGACTCACAGAGCTAGAGTCTGGAATATAGGTTTACAGGAGACAAAAAGGGAGTAGAGGGTTGGTGAGCCAATGCCCATATGGGAAAAATCTATGATAAGGTGGAAGGGTGTGTTTGGGAAGTGGATGGGCATAAGAGTGGTACAGTGTTGTGATTGGGTTCAGCAGTGAAGGTCTGTGAAGGGTAGTAGGTGGGGAAAGGTAGGGTGAAAATACCCATGAAACTGGGGGGAGGGTTGGAGAAAGGAGCAGGTGAACTCTGAGGATTTGCAGGTTTTTGGTTAAAACTACAATGTTGATAATGTTCTTTTGGCAAATATAGCAGGTGAGGGATACTGGTGTAGGGGTTCGAGTGTAGATGATGTACAGGATAGGACACACCTGGGCATGCTTCTGTGGAATATGTAAACATTCATCTTATCATAGTATATTATCTCAGTGTGTGGAGACCCACACAATAAACAGGAAAATATTAAGCTGTCATACTGGGTAGTCTTGCTATGTTCTCAATTAGAGGGGCAAGAATCCCTCAAGAATACAGGCAGTGCCCATTAAAAGAAAGCAAATCAATAATTCAAGACCTCAATATTATTACAAATAACTATGAATCTTATTCCTTAAAAAATGAAACTTAGTGGTTACCATAGGGTCCAAGGAGAGGGGTAAGGAAGAACAGACTAGATGGAACATAGGGCATTTTTAGGGCATTAGAATTGTTCTGTATGATCTTGCAATCATTACCCATTAGGGTACAGACCATATTAAATTTCATCAAAACCTATAAAAGTGTACAGTCCAAAATGTAACCCATAATGTAAAACATCAACCATGGTTAGTAACAATGTTTCAATATATGTACATCAATTGTAACAAATGTACCATCCACATGTAAAATGATATTAGTAGGGGAGAGTGGAAAAGGTGGAAGGCATGGGTTATAAAGTTCTATGTGACTTTTTTGTAGCTAAAGCTTCTTTGAAGATAAAATGGAAAAAATAAGACACTGGGGTAATATATGGAAGAAATTGTCACTGTACCTACAAGACAACAGATCTTTACAGTAATGAAAGACACAATTTCTAAAAACATTTTATATTATTTCAATATTTCAAAAAATTTATTTTTGTATTTTATTTGTTATTTCTAAAACTATTTCGTTGTATTATTAATTTTATATGGTTATTTTGTTGGCTTCAATTTTGGAGAGGTATTGGATCTCAGAAGGGTCACAACTGTGGCAAGGGAGGATCACTGGTGTGGGGTGCTGGTGATGGGGGATGTATGGGGAAGGGTGCACCTGGGGCATGCCTAGAAGACATATGAATATGTTCAAGTGTTCCTGGGGTGTTGTCTCAGTGGGTGGATACTCACACAATAACCAAAAGAATATTGAATTCCCATCCTGGGGAGTCCTGCTACATTCTCTAATAGAATGGCAAGAATCCCCCAAGTACAAGGACAGTGTCTAGTGAAGTAAGACAAACCATTATGCCAGGCCCTTGATATTGATAATTGTACTTATGGACATTTTCTTGTGAAATTGAAACATAGCCTAATATTATATACTACATAAGAGTTACCTCCTTGTTGCTCAAATATGGCCTCTCTCTAAGCCAAACTCAGCCAATAAATGCACTAACTTCTCCCCAGCATAGGACATGACTCCCAGGGATGAGACTCCTTGGCACCAAAGTATTATTACCAAGCACCAGCTAGCAATACATCTGCAAAAATACCTTGACCAAAAAGGGGAAATATTAAATAGAAATCAGTTTTTATGGCTAAGAGATTTCAAAGTGAGTTGGGAGGTCATTCCAGAAGTTACGTTTTATACACGTCTCAGTAGGATCTCATTGACTGCCACAGTAAACAGTGCCTCAAATAGCGGGACTCCTGAGGGTTCTAGAGACATCCAGACACTATAAGCAGAGCAGATGATCTCAGGAATTCAGCACCCTGTCAGTGGGGCTTACTCTGGACTTTATGCTACCCAGTGTAACAGAGTTAAACTCATTTATAGTTTCCCTGCACATGACTCTTCTGCCCCTTTTATTTGAACCTAAAATTAGCTCTATACTTGTTAAATATATGTCTCAGAGACTTAAATCTTTGGTCCGTTCATATGCCATTTGTGCCCTGAATCTCAGCAGAGGTGCAACACCTGTTCTCCAGTTCACTGGACTCACCCAGGACAACTAACAAGGAGATGATGATGGTGGACAATGCCCATCCCAAGGAACAGAAAGTGTCTTCAAATGCAAGCAAGATAGTTCCATCCATCTGCTCCATGCAGCCTACGCCCCCTCTCAGTTAGAAACAGAGTGGGCATCACAATCCCCAAATCCTCAAGATTGGGGAATAAACAATGGACTAAAGTAGATTTAATATTATTCTATTACAGACCTATTATTCTAGCAATGGAAGAACTTGTATCACTGATATAAAGGCAGTGGCCAGCAGAGGTTCTGAGGGAAGGGAAAAGGAAGAATAGGTGTAGTATGGGAACATTTTTGAGACACTGGAATTGTCCTGCATGACATTGCAATGATGGATACAGACCATTATATATTTTGTTATAACCTACAAAATTGCATGGGATAGAGTGTAAACTACAATGTAAACTATAGTCCATGGTTAGTAGTGATGCCTCGATATGTGATCATCAATTGTAAAAAATGTACCCAACCAATGAAGGATGTTGCTAATGTGGGAAAGTATGGGAGGGGTAGGAAGTGGGGCATATGGGAATCCCTTATATTTTTTATATAACCTGTATATAATCTAAAGCTTATTTTAAAACTAAAATTAAAATTTTAAAAATCACTGCGAATTTCAAAGGAAAACATCATACAGCATACAGCTTGTAATTTAAATATGTATATTTAAATACATTGTCCATGGAACATAAAGCAAAAAAACATGAAAGGCATTTCATATGCCATCTTGCTGTTAATCATAGAAATGCGAATTTAAACTACAATGAAATATCATATTACTCTTCATATTTGTATAAATTTAAAAGTCAGAGAGGGCCAAATTTGGGCAAGGCTGTCAAGCAGTGGTATCCTTGGGTACCTTGCTTGTAAGAGCATGAAATGGTGCCATCATTTTGATGAAGAGTTGGCATTAATTTCTTAAGATTTGAACACGCATGTGTCCTATGACACAGATTCCACACCTAGGTATATATGCTCAGAGACACTTTAACACATGTGAATTCATTTTCTCACCTTCTTATCAAGTTCTTCTATCCAATTACATGTCTACCTACTAAAGAGAAGATACTAGTAATTGATTAAAAATGTTATTGATTGGGTTTTTCAAGTGAAACAAGAAAGCTGGCTTAATCATGAACACATTATTTTCTTTGAGGGAAAAACACAAAAACAAATAAACAACAACAAATAAAAACTTTGGCAGACAAACCATGCTGAAACCACATCTAGAATCAGTGGCCAATCGCCACATACTCTCTATTCAAAGGTACTCATTGCCTCTTTCTCTGTTCACAAGCCCTGGAGGTCTCACTGTTCCCAGGTTGCAACATCTACCTCTGCTAATCAGGTACTCTGACTCTGCCCTTGGTCAATAAATATCCTCACAGTGGAGATTTCTCATGACTTCCTTCCTAATCCCAGCAGACCAACTGCTCTTGGCTTCACTGGCTGGGGTGGGACCAATGGTTTCCAATGGCAGTGGAGGAGATTGCAGCACTGTGAAAAGATCATTCATAGCCCTGAATAGGAATGTTGAAATATGATCTTAGGAAAGGAAAAGAAGACTATGAGAATTGGTTTTTTTGAGGATGACCTTAAGATAACCAGCCATTCCCTGTTTCTAAAATTGAGGGACACTTTCAACTTTTCACATCTGTTGATATGGAGACCACAATTAAACTAGGTGTTTATAAATACATTTATCCTACCCTCATACCCATTTGGTAGACCTTTTTCTGTAATCTGGCCCCGTAACATTCATATAGCTTTTCTGATAAATGGGCAGTTCATTATTCAGAATTCTTCAGCGTGAAGGAAGAATGAATGTAAACATGAAAACAGAAAATTTCATTTCTCTAGAATGATGTGAACTCCAATAGAATTAAAGAACTTTGAGTAAGAGATCTCACAATTCATTCAAGAAATATTTATTGATTGCCTATTATCTGACACTGTCTTGGGCATTGGGAGAATTCAAAGTTGAATAAGGACTAGAATTTTTTTCAGAGCATTAACAAGGAGGAAAATGACAAATAAGTAATTAAAACAGAAAAGTGAATAAAATATGTACTCGAAAGAGATCAAACAACTTGCAGCTGAAGCAGAATGGGGAGGAACTGATCTGACCCAGCTGCTGAAAGTCTTCATAAACCCAGTGGTGTTGGCACATGGATATTGAAGGAACACCACAAGGAAAGGCACAGAGGTACGAATGGACATAACAGAGAGTGAGAATAGAGAATATAAGTCACAAAATTGATAAAATACAGAAGGAGATGAGGCCAGAGCCATTTGGCACCAGATTACAGAAGGTCCTCAATGCCATCTTAGCTCACTTCAACTTCATCCTGTGAGCAGCCAGCCCCTGAAGACTGTGATACAGGGGAGAAGTGTCAAGTGACCTGGGTTTTGGGAAGAACCAGAGGAGCCTTGTGAGTGTCAGATTTGAAGATCTGGTTAATGAGGAATAGTTTTTTAGATATCTAAGGAATCTGGGGTTATTCATGTGATCATTGCTAAATGAGTTTCTCATAAGGAGCTTTTGAATTGTATTTTTTCTCTTTTATTTCCCTGAGTTTTAGTTCTGCTCAGATACCTATTCATACATCTGTAGCTTTCTCTTCAAAACTATGATGATAACTTCAGATACATAAACAACATTTAAATAGGAATTCTGAGAAAGATGTTGAACAACTGATAGAATATGATTCCTCAAAATTAGTTTCTGATGGACTTAAAATTATGATTTCATATGATGAAAATTCACATTGTAAAAATATTTAGTTTTTGGAATGGGGAGAGCTGGTTGCAAAAAGCATGAACTGCAAGTAAGTGGTGAAAATATCAATAGAGACAGGCACTGGGACATTTAAGGGTTTAAGTAACATGCATATTTTAGAAATAAGGTTTTGTCATTTCCACAATGTATTTTATAGATTGTTAAGATCTTAAAAAAATTACCTGCATTGAGTATAAAAAGTCATCACAAAGCCATTTTATATACAGAGCCAGTGTTAATTATATGTGACTTTGGGAAGTCCTTTAAAGTGCAGGTGAGATTGAGAGTTCTGCTAGTGCAGAAACCAGTCAGTCAAGAACAACCTATTGCGTACATCAGTAGGAAAAGTCTTCCCCCCAGAGACTCGTTATTTGATGATTGAAAAAGAATGTCTAGACATCAAATGGGTTTTAGACAGTTTAAGGTACTAAAGTATTTTCCTGGGGAGAAATTTTATATCAGAGACAGATCATAGAGCTATATACAGTAGTGGGACAGAATGAAAGATGAGCGATGTGCAGTTTGTAGGATATTATATGTCCCTGTAGCAATGTATATTTACATTTTCTCCAACAGTTCTCATGAATGAAATATAGTAGTATGTTTGGTGAAGATATTTTCTGGGTAATGGAGTTATACTAGTGAAGGATTCTTGTTCTCCATGAAGGGAAAGGATTCTCTGCAACCAAATATTAATGAAAACTTAAGAAAAATTTGCCTAGGATGCTTTCCAGTTGCTCTACTCCATAGTTTTCTCTATTGCCTATCTTCCAAAGAAAAATTCAGCTCCTGCAGCTATGAATGTGGGGATGGGACATCTCTACTGAGGTTTTGGTGAGTATTGGTTGGGAAGCTGGAGAGGAAACTAGCTGATGGCATGACTCCGTGTGACATGATGTGATGATTGAATGATCCTTCCTCTCCACCATGCTCCCTCCTTTGGAGAAAATTATACTTTCTCTTGTTTGTTTCCTGTCACATTCGTTCTGGCTTTTCAGGTTAACACTTCTGCCTTATGTATAATACTACAATATCAAGTAAGTGGAATTTGGTGCATAAATCAGGAAATCCTGCCTTTTATTTTTAACTTCACCCACAACAATCTCACTTTGAGAAAAACAAGTAACTGTTAGGTATTGGGTGCCTCGATTGGGCAGAAGCTATAGTTTGGCTACTTCAGTAAAGTAGGTTTTCCTACTTTATTCCGATAGTTATTGGCCACTTACTTATACTTAAAAAAAAACACCATAACTGAAATTCAAATTTAGCTGAGCATCTTGAAGTTTTCTTTGTTATCTAATCACATGTTTATGAGTGTAAAAAACTGAAAATAAATATATCAATAGATAGATGAAATTATTTTTGGTTGATAGTATCGCAATCAAATTTACTTTTCTTCTTTATAATTTTCTAATTTGACAAATGTTCTAATAAGTACCCATCACATGTATAAATACCACTGGGTTAAGATGTTTAACCAATGAGATATTCAGCAAATATTTATTTAGTTGGTTCTATGCTTCAGTCAGACTCTACTATATTCTGACTTATGGATAGATGCTTCAGATATTGAAGTAAATGTCTCTAACTTGCATATTCAACCAAAGTGACGAACACCCAATCGAGACAAAAGTGCTGGAATTCTGTAGTATGCAGCAAGAATGTTAGATGCAAAAAAGTAGTTTTATGGCATAACTTTGACCAGTATAAACCATAACTTTGTAATGTCTCAAAGCTGCTTTTTTGGTTTGTTGTTGTTGATATTGCTTCTCCTTTTTTCCAGAAACGAGCAGTTTATATTTTATTTATAATTGAATGAAAAAGATGGAAAGCATCTTTTTAACATAGATCTTAAGAAAAACTTTAAATATTTGCATTATGAAATATTTCATACAAAATGTCATAAAGATTAATATAATGTGCATCTATGGACCCACCTCCCAGCTTTTTAACTTATTGAATATTAACATTCACTACATTTACTTCTATTCTTGTTAAGTTATAAAATATTACAGATAAAATTTAAAGTCCCTATGTTTTCCTTCCATTTGCTTATCCTTATTCTCCCTACCTGGGACGTTAGCTGCTACCCTGAATTGTGTATTTATAATTCTTAGGCAAATTATTTTACCACATATGTATTTAACCAAAATATACATATATATATACATTATTTTATTGTATGTTTATTTTGTATTTTGCTCTCACTTTTTTGTTTAATATTATGGTATCTCAAAAAGAGCATGTTGATAAATGTAGTATTAAATCACTAATTATAACTACTATATAGTATTCCTTCTCATGGATATATCATAATTATGCAATCACCTTTGATGAGCATTTGGGTACTTTCCAATCATCCTTTGTAACAAACTATGCTGTGGTGGACATTTTTGTATATGTCTTCTTGCTCATGAATGCAAGAGTTTCTGGGAGAACTGGAAATAGTAAGTCAAAGTTCAAGCAGATCTTCAATTTCACTAGATATTGGCATAGTGCCCTTAAGTGGTCATACCAATTTACACATACACCAGAAATCTGTGAGAGTGTGTTTTCCCACATTCTCAGCAACTCATGGTTTTATCTGACTTTGAAATTTTGCCAGTCTATGAAATGGTATCTTATACTATTTGCTAGTAATTCTAAGCATTTATTCTGATAGTTATTGGCCACTTACATATTATTTTATGTGAATTATCTGTTTATGTCTTTTGCTCAAATGTTCATTTGATTGTTCATCTTTTTCTTACTGCACTGTAGGGGTTCTTTATAAATATCTCATACTATTGGTTGTATGTGTTCTCTGGGCTGCAAATTGGGCTTTTTAACTTTGTATAAAGTACTTTTGCTGCAAATAAGTGATTTTGAATATTTTATTATAGTCAAATTTATCTATATTATCATTTATGATTTGTTTTTATCATGTACAAATATTTTATACTCAAAAATCATAAAGCTAGAATACTAGACAGTTTCTAAAATAATAAAGTTTTGTTTCCTACATTTAGGTTTTTAATCAACATTTATGGCGTATTGAAGGGAGACAAAGTTTTTGGGTAACCAGTAACCTAAAACAATTGATTGACTGTTATTCTTTCACCATTTATTTGTAATATCACATCTATCATTGATCAGATGTCTATATATGAGTGGATCTGTTTCTGAACTCTCCATTCTTTATACTATTTCTGTAACTATGCTTTACTTTTATAATTATCATGATAAGAAACAACATCTGATAGGCTCCAACACTCCTAGTTGTCTCTTAAAAATTGCCTTAGCTATTTCATGTAAATTTTAGAATCAACTTGTCCAGTTTCAAAAAAGACCTGCTGGGGCAATTATGATAAATTTGTAAAACTTTTTAATTGAAATTTTATCATTGATACCTGAACATATATAAACAATAAGTGTATAGTAAAAGCTGTGAACTTATTAAATAAACATGCATATCAACATATCAACATACAGAGCTCCCATACATTACCCCACCACCAAAACTTTGCATTGTTGATTGGTTGAAGTAAAATGGAAATCTTTGTGATGCTGATATTTCCATGTGATATGTTGTATCACTCCATTTATTACATTTCTTTTTATTTACAATATTAATATATTTTT
>PVKH010000162.1:0-45934 GCA_004027955.1 Chaetophractus vellerosus | reverse complement strand
TAATTAGTCCAAATCCCAACTTCCTATGAATTGCCACCTTCTTGATCATGTCAGTATTTAAGCCCAGAGACGGCTGAGCTGCATTTTCGGATACATTTAGTTAACATTTGATTCAATTTCAGTGGGATTCCAGAATCCAAAGGCAAACACTAAGAATGCTTGAGACTACATGATTTGTCTCTGTTTTCTAGCCCCTCTTTATTTATATTTTCTTTGAGAAATTATTGTGGGTAGAGGCAGGACAAGAGATTTACTCTTACTTATGGGATTTATCCAAATTCCAATAAATTCCCCATACTCGTTTTTTTTTTCTAAGGCATTACTCATTTTTCTTTATCTCTCCATGGTCTCCCCTCCTATGATTAGCTTGGGTTTTTCCACAGCCCACTTGTGCCTAGACCAAGGATGGAAAGTGCCATGGTTTGCATCTCACCAATAACAAGCTCATTTCTCTCCAGAATGCAGTTCATTGGTACTTCCCTATGTATACCACTTTGCCACCACTTTATTGTACACCACAATATACCGATATGGCTTTTATTTTGTGTGGATTTTGTTACTGTTGTTGCTGCTGTTCATATAGGAGCAAAAGTCTTTCATGATCTTTTATATGTTACATGGAAGTAAAGAATATTCTCTTAAAAGATTTAATCAAAGAAAAAAAATCAGAACAGACATGAGCATGTACATTGAACTAAAAAGATTAATATATGATGTGTATCAAAATCTGTTTAAATCTACAAAGCAAATATTTAGAACAAAAATTATAGCCTCAGATACATATGTTAGAAAAGAAGACACTGAGACTCAATGATAAGAGCTTACACCTGAAGAATCTAGATAAAGAACAGATCAAACTTAAGGAAAATAGGAGGAAATTATTACAGTAAGTGTAACTAACACTGCTGATTTATAAATGTGATGGTAGCTGAAAGGGGTTGTCTGTGGACATAAATGTCAATGGAAAGGAAACTAGAGAATTAGCTAGGGAGTGTATAACAGTGATTTCAATGGTGGATGGAGATTGTGGTTAATTGTATAAATGTAAGAATGTTCTTTTACAAAGTGTTAAGAGTATGGTGATACCTGGGGAAATTGCAACTTATGTAACTTAGGGGTGATAGTAATATCATAATATTTTTGCAGCAATAGCAAAGAAGATAAATCAATTTCAAGGGAAAATAATAAGGGGTATAAGGGGTATGGCATTTTTCCTTTTGAAGCAATGAAAACATTCTAAAACTGACTGAGTGATGACAGCACAACTTTGGGATGAAAATGATAGACATTGAGTGTATGTTTTGAATGGACGGTACAAAACATGGGGCTATATAACATAGTGAATCTAGTGGTGGAAGAAGGACTGTGGTTGATAGAACAAATATGAAAATGTTCTCTCATGAACTATAACAAATATGTAATACTAATACAGAATGTTAATAATCGGATGAGTTGGGGGAAAACATACAAAATGTAAGGTATGGGTTATAGCAATAGCAATAGTTTGATGATGCTTTTTCATAGTTTGTAGTAAATGTTTCAGAACAATGCAAGGTATTGTTGGTGGGTTGATGTATGGGAGCTTGTTATGATGATATGCATGTTTGTTTTGTAAGTTCATGACTTTTACTATATGCTTATTGTTTATGTATATGCATGTATGTATGATAAACTTCAATAAAATTTTATTAGTGCTAACAAAATAAGCACAGTTAGAGAAAATAAGCATATTAAAGGAATATCTTATGAATTCTCAAACATTAAAGTATCCTACAGAAAAAGAAAACCAGCAAAGGAAACTGAAATGAAGCAACCATTGATATAGAAGGAAAGCCAGGAGTGTTGTCTTGTAAGGTAGATGAAAAAATCATTTAAAGGAAGAGGTGTAGTCAGTTATTTTACATGTGTATGCTCTCTTTTAAATGACATGTATTCTGACAAAGGAGTAATTAAATGATTAAAATCAATGCTTTAGAAGTATTTTTATATTCTACCTTGTGTGAATAATACGTTGAACTGTTATTTATATTTTAATCAACAGTATCTTTATTAAGGTCCTGTTTTATACTTTCTAAAACATTAGAAAATACAAGCTAAAAAGATTTATAGCTTTGTTGACTCAGGCAAGTATCACAGAAAACACATCTTTGGTCCTGAATATTTTGAATCACTATTTGCAAGGAAGCTCATTAAGGATAAGGGTGTAGAGTTTTCCTATTCCTTTTCATTGAAATGCAGTCAAATCATAGCAGAACTCTCAGTTAAAAAAATTAAAAATAGAGCATCATTTTCAGAAAAATTACTAGGTGTTTTATATAATTACATAGTTATTATTCATTTCATTTATATCAAAGGGCAATTACAATTATGCTTTTTCAAAGCATACTTCCTTTCACATACTTGGTAGAACCAGTAAAATTGGGTTATAATAAATTATTTAAATATCATTCTTTATGGAGGTTTTGTAAAAGTTTGATACTTAAAATATATTATATATATATAATTTCCATACACACATAGTAATATATACACATTATACAAACATTAAAATGTAAAAAGGAGATCCTAGAGATAGAGAACAGAGGAAGGAAGAAAGGGGAGAGAAGGGGAGAAATGTTAGTGACAGAGAGTGTGAGAGCAAGAATAAGAACGAGAGAAAGAGAGAATATGTTGCATTAAAAATTGAACTGAGAAATTTATAGGACTGTATTCAAAATTCTGAACCAATATTGACATAAACTCACAAGGTACAATTTATTTGGAGCGTTTTTAGACTAAAACGTTTTCATATAATCTTTACCTTTATACTATTTTAATTTCACAAATTTAATTTAACAACCCAGTGAAAGAATGAAGCTTATGTCCTCAGTATTATTATAGATCTAGCTAAATTGGATATTAAATATATGTTCTCAATTCTTTTTTTAAAAAGGAGTAAAAAGTTTATTAAGAAACCAGAAAAGTGATAGTACACACCCCAGACATATGTGCAGGCATGCTACCAGGTGAGAATTGCCTCTGCTTTCATTTTAACCCTTCTGCCACATTGCTGGAGAAAGTCAGAGAGGCAAGCAGATTTGATTTGCTACAAGTTACTTTTCTGGAATCTTGTTGACAATACTATCTTCTATGGAAGCTTATGCACAGTTCCTTTTAATGTTCCCACTCTTGCTACTTTTTAAAAAAATATACTTTTTACTTTTTAAAAATTTTTATAGAAACATAATATATAAATGTTACACACATAATACAGGGGATTCCCATATTCCCTGCTCCCTACCCCTCCCACATTTTCCCACATAAGCAACATCCTTCATTAGTGTGGAACATTTGTCACAATTGATGAACACATCTTGGGGAATTGACACTAAGTGATAATTATAGTTTACATTGTAGTTTACACTCTCTCCTGAACATTTTTTGCAAGTTATTACATGATATACAGTGGCCCGTATCTGTCATTGAAATGTCATTCAGGATAATTCCCAAGTCCCAAAAATGCCCCCAAATTACACCTATTTTTCCCTCTCCCTCCCCTCAGAAACTCCATTAGCCACTGCCTCCACATCTGATAAAAGTTCTTCCATTGCTAGGACCACAAGTCTATAGTAGAACAATGCAAGTCTACTCTAGTGTGTTGTCCATTTCCCAATCCTGAAGATTCTGTGATGGTGATGCCCACTCCACCTCTAATTGAGAGGTGGCTTAGTTCCCATGGGACAGATGGATGGGACTTTCTTGCTTGCAGTTGCAGACTCTCTCTGTTCATTGAGATGGTTGTTGTCAGTCTTCTTTTCCTTGTTAGCTGTCCTGGGTGAGTTCAATGAACTGTAGAGTAAGTGTTACAAGTCTGTTGAGATTCAGGGCCCAACTAGCACATGGACAACTTGAAGATTTAAGTCACGTTGACATACAGCTATCAACTCTAGTACTAACTATAAGCTCAAATACAAGCGGCAGCAGAACCATGTGTTGGGAAAACACAACTGAGTCCAACTCTATCACACTGGGGAGCATAAATACCAAAGTAGGGGCCACTGGAAGGGAACCAAAGTCCTGAGCTGTCTGTCCTGCCTATAGTATCTGGATGTCTCCAGGGCCCTCAGAAGCACTGCTATTTGAGGTAATATTTACTTTGGCAGTCTATGAGTTCCTTCTGAGATGTCCATAAGCGTAACCTCTGAAATGACCTCCTGACTCAATTTGAAGTGTCTTAGCCACATAAACTCATTTGTCTTTTCCCTTTCTCCCTTTTGGCCAAGGTCTTTTTCCAGTTGCATTTCTAGTTGGTGCTTGGTAGTAATCCCTTGCTGCCAGGGAGGGTCATCCCCAGGAGTCATGTCCCACACTGGGGGGAAAGTAATGCATTTATATACTGAGTCCTGGCTTAGAGAGAGGTCACATTTGAGCAACAAGGAGGCTCTCAGGAGGTAATGCTTAGGTAATCTATAATACTATGCTAAGTTTCCATTTCAGAAGTAAAAGTTCATAAATACAGTCATCACAATCAAGGGCCCACCAAGGTTCCATCCTTCTTCACTAGTCTCTGCCCCTGTACTCAGGGAATTCTTGTTGTCCCACTAGAGAATGTGGAAGAGCTCCCCAGGATGGGAATTCAATATGGCTTTGGTTATTGTGTGGATCTCTACCCACTGTGACATTGCCCCATGAACACTTGAGCACATCCATATGCCTTATAGGTATGCCCCAGGTGAACCTCCTCCCATGCATCTGCCCTCTCTGGCACCCCAAACCAATGATTTTCCCTTGCCACAGTTGTAATCCTTCTGTGATTCAAAACATCTTCAAAATTGAAGACAACAAAATAACCAAATACAATTAATAGGAAAATAATATAATAATGTTGGTTTTAAAAATAATGAAGAAAATACAAAATTTTTTAAAAGTTTGAAATAATGAATAAAAATAAAAATATAAAATATAAAATTAATTTTTTAACATTATGTCTTTCATCACTGTAAAAGCTGTTGTCTTGCATGTACAGTGACATTTGTTTCCATTGATTCACTGAGAGTTTAACTTTTTTCATTTTGTTCAAAGATGCCTTAGGTTACAGAAAAGTCATGTACAGAATATAGATGATCTCAATTCTTTTAAAAAATGGAAAATAAGATAATATCAGTGCTAAATAAAGCAATGTAGCTTTAGACTTTTGGTTTTGTTTATATTTTTGTCTCCCTTCTTTCCATTTCAAAGGGTGTCCTGTTTTAGAGCATCACATAATGTGTTGGGTTGTAGAAATTGACATTATAAAGATGTTTGAATTAATCTAAATTTATTCTTTCCAGGTCCTGCAGTTTAAAGGTAGTAGTTCAAAGATGTTTACTGCTGAAGTTTGTAGAGGAGACACAATGGAAAGGATGTCCCATCGGTGTACTCAATAAAGTACACTCAGCTGGTGTGCCATACTTGCTGCTAAATGTACCTCAAGAATAATTATGTAGTCAGTGTTCATTTTACTGGTTCATAAAATTTAATTCAAATGAATGAACAGAAGAACAACAAACTGTCCCATCTCAGAGAGCATCTATTGAGGATGAGCGGCACTTTTTCAGCAAAAGCAAGTCCCTTGCACTTAGATGTTGTTTAATTTTGTTTTTTTTTTTTTGTTTGTTTCATTTGTTAAACTTTTTTCCAAGAGCATAACAAACTCAGCTAAAGAAGCATGCTTTTAGGAGTGTCTTCAAGGCTCAGCATTCCTTTTCACTGGTGGATCTTTCCAAACAAAAGGCTTAAACCACAGTGACACAGTGGGAGTAAGCAAAATTTTGCCTTTGCTCCATCTGTTTGAATTGCATGTATGTTTACTGAGGATAGATGTTATATCCTTATAAGCAAATTAAAAGCTACACCAGATAGTTCTGGGGTAATTTTACTTCCATTAGGCTTCATGAAAAAAGATTTAGTAAGGACTAGATTATTGAATTTTACAGGTCTATTCAGTGTACAAGTCAAAGCAAATAGTAAGTGGTATGTAGATTAATAATATTTAAACTAGTAAGACTGTGTAAAAACCATTACCATGCAGAGGAAAAGAAAAAACACAAGGAGAAAAACAACATGGATTCAAATTTTGTCTCTCCTATTGGTAGAATTTGAGATAAAGATGATCATGTCATTTGCAAAATGTGTATATTTTTAATATTTTTAATATTTTATGTACCTTATTTTCTTTATTATAAAATAATATACATTTATTGAAAAGATACATAAACTGCAGATAATCACACTGACCTTAAAAATTCATTGCCCATATTTAACCAGTGATATTTTTCTTTATATCTCTTTTGTCTTTTTTTTAAAAGCATGTTTATGCAAGTTTCTTTGTTTTACCCATAAGGGTTCTTTCTGTGCATACTGGTTTTGTACATTTTTTTGTTCAAAATATGAATGATTGAAATTTTCATATTCATTTGCAATGATTGCAGAGTATTCTATTCTAGCATAGTTTAATTTAGTAAATCACCTATTGTTTAAGATTTAACTTGTTCACACATTTCAACTACTATAAACATTGGCATCATTTTAGCTAGATCTTTTCAAATAAAGTAATAAAAGTGTCATTTCAAGGTCAATGATTATGTAATTATTATTGAATTTTGATATGAATTTAGAGTCTCACAATAAGAATTGTGGTATTTATTTTGTACTTTTCCCTTAAGTGGTAAGGTTTAGGAGTCAGTCACAGTTATTTGATTCCTATTTCTTCCCTTAGTTCTGTAGCATTAGGTTCTAATGTAGCTTCCACAATCACCCAGGAAATGCCTATTTAGAAATGTTTACTTCTACATTTTCCTTAGTTACTCCTAATCCTTAAGTATTAAATAATTTTTATTAGGCTAGACAACTATAAGGAGAGCTGATTCTTATGTTTTTGGTGCTAAATTTTTTTTTAAGATTTATTTTATTTATTTACTCTCCCTCCCGCCGCTTGTGCTTGCTGTCTGCTCTCTGTGTCCATTCGCTGCGCATTCTTCTGTGTCTGCTTGTCTTCTCTTCTTGTCTTCTGTTTAGGAGGCACTGGGAATGACTCCTGGAACCTTCCTACCTGGGAGAAGCACTCCATCACTAGAGCCACCCCAGCTCCCTGGTTTATTTTGTCTCTCACTATCTCTGTTCTGTGACTCTTTTTTGTTGTGTCATCTTATTGTGCCAGCTCTCCATGCAGGCCAGCTCACCCCATGGGCCAGCTTGCTTTCACCAGGATGCCCCAGGAACCAAACCCAGGACCCTCTATATGGTAGACGGGAGCCCAATCACTTGAGCCACATCCGCTTCCCTTTGGTGCTTAATTTTGAATAAAATACAGAATCATCTGGAAAACGTTTAGTCTTCATGAAAGTGTGTTTGCCCTGAATCTGGAAATTCACACAAGATAAAGGCTCCGAGGGCAAGCATCTCTGATTTTGGGTTAAAGGCAGTGTTGAAGGATACTCTTTGTTTTCCCGCCTGGTATGACAAATACTACAAGATGAATTGGCTTAACAATAGTAATTTATTGGCTCACAGTTCCAGAAGCCTAGGTCCTTAGCATTCTGGATGGTCTGGAATCCTTAGACTCCTTAATTTTCCTGTCACATGGTAATGTCCTCTCCTTTCTCTTCGAGGTTCCCTTGACTGCCAACTACTGCTGAACCATATAGCTTTCTCTTCATACAGCCTTCAATAATAGGATTATGGCCATGCTTATTCAGGTGGGCCACACCTTAACCAAACATAACTTCTTTAAAAGGTCCTATTTACAATGGGTTCCCACCTACAGGGTAGATTGGGATTGAGAAGATGCCTCCCCCACCCTTGGACACATAATTCCACCAACCACTGATACAAAGGAAAATGATGAGACATTGTAATGTGGGAAGGGATATTTCATCTAGACATAGAACACCTTTAGCCATATGCTCATTCTTCTATTATAACATAATTTTAATTTGTTATGAACATATCAGCAAGTCACACCACTCTCTGTCTTTTTCACATTAGCTCAAATATTCTGATAATAGTGTCTGAACAATAATAACAGTATCTTTTCCTAAATTACTCTCCAGAAAGCTCTAAAAATATACATTCCTAGCAGTGGGGTGTGGAAGTGGGCTTTCCATCAAACTTTTGTCAGCACTGGTTATTACAACATTTTCAAAACTGTCAAATTGAGAGCTCATGATTTTAACTTCTAATAATCCATAAAATAACAACATGATGTATTATATAAATGAATTCAGACTTCTTGGACATGGGACAAATGTTGCTATGGAGTTCAACCTATAGCCAAATCTACTTTCTTGTCTCTAATTGAAATGTAAATGCTGACATACATCAAGTAAAGCCAATAAGCATGATACTTTATCTTAATAATGTCTTCTTTTATTCCTGTTCATCCTTATGCAAAAAAACCCCTTCCTATTAAGTTATGAAAAGAAGCAAAACCATAGTTCCCAGTTAGTAACTTACTAATAAGATAATGCAGTAGATAGTGGTATTGAAAATATATGTTCAGGTAATAGAAAACACACCCTTCTAGGTTAAAACCCATTCATATATTTTATAAGTTGCTTAAGAGGTACATAGCCTAAGCAAAACTTTTAGAATATAATAAGTGAAAATGTGGGAATAATAGATTGTGTTACTTGACAATATGATTTCTGAAAATATATAACTGTGGCAACATAACAAAAATACACAAAGGTCCAATACTATCAATATACAAAAAGCTTTCTTGCAAATTATTAAGAAAAATTTAAACAATCAAAAGAAAAATAATGAGAAATTTTGCAAATAACAAGTACATATGATGACAAAAGTACAAAGAAAAACATAATCTCTATTAAAAAAGCTAAAAGTAAAATAATGATGCAAGTTTTCCTAAAAGGTCTTTAAAAAAATTGCCCAAGTGTTAGAGGACAAAGGATCATCTAAAACATTATTTGTGGCAATTTTAATTGTTACCACAACTATAGTTTCAAAAATATTGAAATAGACATAAATTTTGGCCAAAAATTCCATGACCATGTTTATAGTCTAAGGCTAACAAACAAAAAGATGTGATGAAAGATTTGTGTTTACTGTAGTAACAAAAAATGAATGAAATAAACCTAAATATCCAAATACTGTATGAATATGTAAATATTCATTGCATACAACACTATAAACCATGAAATATGTTAATATAGATTTTTATTAATTTATAGAATTTATTAATTATCAGTAGGTATTAACTGAAAAGTAGTTTAAAAAACAGAATGTGATATAACCCAACCATAAAATATTTAGACTTATAAA
Source organism: Chaetophractus vellerosus (assembly GCA_004027955.1). Taxonomy (NCBI): domain Eukaryota; kingdom Metazoa; phylum Chordata; class Mammalia; order Cingulata; family Chlamyphoridae; genus Chaetophractus; species Chaetophractus vellerosus. The sequence continues at coordinate 36,634 of PVKH010000162.1, read as the reverse complement.
CATGTGGTTTTATAGTAGCAAGACTACAACCTACTCCAAAATGTTGAGAATAGTAACATGGAGGCATTTTCGGGACTTGGGAGTCGTCTTGCATGACATTACAACAACAGGTACAGGCCATTATATATCTTGCCATAAACTAGAGGGTGCAAACTACAATATAAACTATAATCCATGCTTAGTGGCAATGCTCCAAAATGTGTTTATCAATTGCAATGAATGCACTACACTAATAAAAGATGTTGCTAATGTGGGAAAATGTGAGAGGTGTGGGGAGTGAGGCTTATGGGAATCCCCTGTGTATTCTCTGTAACATTTATGTAATCAAAATATCATTTAAAAAATAAATGAAAAGAAAAAAAGAAGAAATGTTATTTCATATTAAAATTACAGGTCTTCATTTTCTTATTTGCACCTTTTTTATTGTCGAAATATTCAGTAATGAACATGGTTTTCTATTATAGATTTGAAGAGGAATGAATAAGTTTTTAAACAATAGCAACACAAAGAAAATATACCTGTAAGCTATTAAGCCTTTTGTTTCTATGTTTTGAATTTAATTTGACAAACATTAATATGAAATGCAAAAAAAGTGAAGACATTAAAAATATACTCCATCTTATAGACTCCACCAATTCTCACCTTTTTCTCTCTTGAGACGAGTTTGTGTGGTGAAGCACTGTTTAAACAGAACAACTCATCCAGGAAATAGTTCACAGGTATGCCTAAAATTGTATCAACTTGATTGTTAATTTTATATCATTAAGCTCTGTTTCATATATCTACAATGCTTCCTTATATATTAGTTATTGAAAGTCATTTTTTAAAAACTGTTCCTATCACAGAACTATTCTTTTCCAATGAAAATTTCATTTATTTGCAATTTTCAACCAGTTCATTCCCTGTATAATAATATGATGCTTGGTCATTTGCTCTTAAATATGGTCTTAAGGTGGGGGGAAAATGAAGGAGTAAAAGAACAGTTAGAACAAAGTTAGATTTAGAGATTATATTTTCTTGTTTCTATTAATACAAAGCAATTTCCTTTACAAAAAAAAGTCTGATACAAAAAGAAATATATGAATTACTAAAGTCTTCTCCCTTTTTAGTTTGAAACCCTCATACTTTCCTTCTTTGTCAAATTAATTGTGTTACCCAAAAATGAATTTGAAATACATTACTAACCTAGTGTTAGTTTTACAATAATAGTATCATTTATATGAAGGTGATGGATCAATGAGGAATAATGGTTTTCTGTATTTTTATACATAAAAAATACCTAAAGAACTCATGAAAATGCAGATTCCCAGGCTCCAGAAATACTGATCCAATGAGTCTGGGGTGAGCTACTAATTTGAAATGTTAAAAAATTCCACAAATATTACTGGTGAAGTTTGAGTTTTATTTTCAGAAAGATTAACTTAGACACTTATTGACATTTTCTTAAAAGTTTTGCAAGACTTTTGGAAATAAGTGTACTTAAGTAAAAGTAGGTATATTGTCTTAGCAGTCTTCACATTTACTGAACATAATAGCCAGTAGTTCAGTTTACTATTTTTTTATAATAATTTTCTGCCTATCTCCAAGAACACAAATATCATACCTTTATTAATCACCCTGTTCACATGCTTGAATTTGGGGTGTCCAATAAAAAATTGGTTGATCAAAATAAAATGGTGATTCTTATAATGCCACTTTTCATGTTTGCATACCTCCTACTTTCAGTGTAAAGGAGCAGTATGCCATAGGAGAGAAACCCAAAGACATTTTCAAAAACCCTACTAATTAAAACAGATTTTATAGAACATATATCTAAAAGTGACCTCTCTCTGCCTGCCATCTCAATTCACAGAATATAAAATAAATGAAAATGATGTGGTGGCTTGAAGCTACGTAGCCTGGAAAAGCATGTTCTTAAATTTAATCCATCCCTTTCAGTGTGAATCCTTGTAAATAGGACCTTTTGATGAGGTTACTTTAGTTAATTGTGGCCCACCTGAATCAGATTGGACCTTAATTCTATTACTGAAGGCATTATCCTGAAGTTCAGAGAAAGAGAGAGAGAGAAAGCCACAAAGGGTGTAGCCAGAAACTGGAAGTCAATGGATGTCAATGGAAGTCAATAGAACGCAAAAGAGAAAGGAGAAGCCAGAAGAAGCCGCCATGTACACCACCATGTGATAGAAAAGCCAAGGAGTAAGCGTAGCCTGCAGCCAGTATTCTGGGAGAAAGACATTCTAATGCCAGTCTTCTGGGAGAAAGCATCACATTGATGATGCCTGATTTTTTTACTTCTCCTAGCCTCAAAACTGTGAGCCAATAAATTCACATTGCTTAAGACAACCCGTTGCATGGTATTTGTTTTGGCAGATAGGAAACAACAACAAAGAAGTGTGAGTTTTACTGGGTTTACTTTGTTTATTCAGAATTTGAACAGAAGGAAATACAGAAATAAGAATGAAACTCCCCCAAACTACCATAATTTAGGGGATTATATCTGTCATTTAACTCTATTTCCTTTTCACTAATCCACTCCTTTTAAAGGAGATGTTTTTCATTCCACGAATGGACAAAAAGCATGTCATTTTGCATTCAGTTGTGCATTGCTACCTTTTGCAGCTAGTTCCACTGTCTCTATAACCTTACTTCTCCTTTTCATTTCTTCTTCATATTTTTCTTCTTATTGAGAACGATGAAGATTTATGGAGATAAGTCAGAATTAATAGAGTCTGTGATAATAACACCGACCATTCAGTAGTGTAAAGTGATTCTGGTTGAGAACAATTCTCAGTCAAGATCCTGACTCCCCTGTATACCTTTGCCTTCATTCTGTCTACAGTTAACTCTTCTCAGTCAAGTTCCCAGATCCTGAAAAATGAGCAATCAATCTCTGTTCTAAGAGCAACTGTTCTGTAACATTTTTCTTATATCCCAGACTTTAGATTTTGCCAAACCATCTGGACTCCGCCCCTTACTTCACTTGTGTTATCTGTCAGACTGTTTATATTTAGCAGGACACATGGTCAGTGTTCTACTTCTACTTTCACTCTGGTGTGAAATAGGCAGATAAAGAAGGATTTTCACCTAATCTCCCTATTGTCAAAACCATGACAATGAAACTATACATTCTGTAATACATTCCAAAAATCCATTTAAAATAAAATTTTCAAGAAAATTTGAAGCTAGTTTAATAAATAATATATCTATGAGTAATTAGAAGTACATTCTAAAAAATCCAAACTCAATCATTCCCTCTTGTTATACAGGAATGATAAACTATTCAGTAAGTGAAGAATAAATTCTTAAGGTAGACACTAGATGCAACCTTCCATATGTAAACACACTCCAATCCACAGACAAAATTTCCCTTTTCAGCTCAACTGGTTTATTACTTTGGAGTAATTCAAGTTTAGGTGGAAGGTGCTTGCATTATCACTAATATTCATTATGACCGATAGATATCTCCAATTCAATGGTTGTCATACAGCACACTGAAGAAGTGATGGCAAATGACAGCAGTAAGTTTGCACTGAGTCACCCACTTAATTCCAGGTTCAACTTTAATCAATTGTTTTTTCTTTAAACTTAATTTCCTGTTAGGTTACTTTTAAAGATGAGTTCCTCTGTTAAATTTTGAAAAACTTCTCTCTAATTAACCAAAATCTAAATCAGACTTTATCCATGCTTACAGTGATTATTCTCCACTAACTAGAAAATTGAACAATGATTACTTTCAAATTATAAAAGGTATTAGAAAGTATAGTTTGACCTACAGATATATTTAGATTTAACTGACATTGGCCAAAAATACGAACAGATATAAAATATGAGCACTCTTTTGCTGTCATAAATGAAAATTGAAGTCAGTAAGGTGTCTCTTCCCACTTCTTAAAAATGCTAAAGCTATTTTAACACTAACTTCTTTGTCTTTCCTCATTTATGTTAAATTCTAAATATCAAAGTCCAGAAGTAGCAGTTCTGCATCACTGGTTAAAGATGGCAGAAGCTACAGATTTTCAGTCTATATTATTTCTGTTTTTTCAGTCTCCATGTCACCATTTTACTCCTCTTTCTACTTTCCTGACTAAAGTTTATTTTTGCATTTGAAATATTTGTATATATATATAAAGCTAAAATGGTAGCAATTACAGTCACAAGAGTTGGCAATTGAGAACTGATGTGAGGGTAATAAATAAAATGGACCAAAGGGAAAAATCTAGGTGTAAAGACTGTAATTGGTTCTTTTAAAAAATGATCTTGGATTTCAAGAAACACAGGTTTAGTAATTCCAGGAGGAAATTTTCTAAATGTGGCATTAAAGAATGTGTATTAAAGAGGCATGAGTCAGCTTGGGTTTCCACCCTCTTGCTGGGTCTGATATAAACTGACACACACACATACAGAGAGAGAGAGAGAGTAAGGAAGCTGCCATATGACATATTTGATCCTGGAATTTGAAAGTAAGGACTACAGTTTCACACAGAGCTGAGCTCAAGGAGAGAAGCCCAAAGAGGCTCAAAGAGCTGAAGCTTAGGGAGAAATAAGCCATATGCCTGATAGCTCACAGCTGAACTCAGGAAGAAAGTGGAGCAGGCAAGACAGAGAGGCCAGGAAAAAGACAAACCCTATGCCTAGGACAAGCTGAGCTCTGGGAGCCGTTAGATTGTTAAGGGAAACAGAGACTGGCAGCCATCTTCTCCATGTGGCAGAATGCTAAGATCAATAGTAGCTGACTTTGGTGAGAAACCAAATGAATGGATAAAAAAATGCAGTACACACACAAAATGGAGTATTATTTTGCCATAAGAAAGAATGAAGTTTGAGAAATGCTGAAATATGAAATGAGCCTTGCAAATACTAAGCTCAGTAAAACAAGCAAGTAACTTGACATCAAATATTATATGATGTCACTTATAAAAGATATCTTGAAATAGCAAATCCACAGATTTGGGGTAGATTTAGGGGTAGTTACATTAGGAGCTACCAGAGAATGGTGGGAGAGGGAAAAGTGTGTGTATGACTGATGTGGATAGGGAGTGTGTGTAAATAACATTAAATAAAAATTAAAATAAAAAATAAGCACTTTTTAAACTTAAAAATAAAGCCACATTGAATGATAAGGGTCTGAAACACTGGGCCATCTGGGTTCCAGGTCTTAAATGAGCAGCAGGGGATAGCAGTTGTCATCTATCTTTGAGAAGGAAGCAGGAGACAAGAGCCAGGGACAGGGTCCTAAACTTGGCTTGCTTAGGAAATTAGGTTTAAAAATTGAGCTTTTTGCTAGGCCTATCACTTACACAGAGTTGTATAATTGCTAGTAGATGAGAGTAAAGAAATCGAAGCACACAAGACTGAACAATTTAGCTCTAGGGACACCATTATCTCCACAGGAAATAAGCTCTGACCTGCAAGTATAAACTGGCTAGTCACACACAGTTTTCCAAAGTAGAAAGTTAAGGTGACTGCAAAACTGCCAGACAAGAAAGAATAAGCATAAAGATTATGAAAATAAAACACATTGATGAGAATGAAGATGAAAATTAAAAGCACATGAGGAAAATTAATATTACAGAAAAGCAATCAACCACTTCATAATAAGGAGATGAATTCACTAACAATAATAAGTAAATGGCAGCACATTCTCAATAAATGTTAAAAATAAGTACAGCAAAAGGACAAATATTGTATGATCTCACTGATATGAAATAACTAGAAGAAGCAAATTTATAGTCAGAATCTAGAATATAGGTTACCAGGAACATGGTTGATATAGCAAATAGGGAGTTAAGGCTTAAATTTTACAGGGTTTCTGTTTGGGAGCATTAGAAAGTTTTGGTAATGAATGGCTGTGGTGGTAGCACAACATTATGAATGCAATTAATAGCACTGAATTACATATTGGAATGTGTTTACCTGGGGAAATTGTACATACGTTACTAGGTAATTTTTTTTATTTCTTGAAACTGCTCAATACATTGATAGAGTGAACCCTAAGTAAAACCATGGATTATAGTTAATTGTACAATTATAAAAAGGTGCTTTCATCAATTGTATCCAACATATGACTCTGATGCAATGTGTTAATAATAAGATGGTGTATGGGAACTCCATATTTTATGCATGATAAAAATAAAGATGAGGGCATAAAAAAATAAATAAATACAGTGAAGACTCTCAAAGACTTGAAAGAAGCATAATATCCATAAACACACGGAAATATAAAAGTAAATAGACCATAGTAGCCACACCAGTCAAACATCTGTATTAGTCAGCCAAAGGGGTGCTGATGCAAAATACCAGAAATTGGTCAGTTTTTATAAGACGGTATTTATTTGGGGTAGAAGCTAACAGTTACCAGGTCATAAAGCATAAGTTACTTCCCTCACCGAAGTCTACTGCCATGTGTTGGGGCAAGATGGCTGCCGATATCTGCAAGGGTTCAGCTTCCTGGGTTCCTCTCTTCCCAGGGCTTGCCTCTCTCTGGTCTCAGCTGCTCTGCTATCTCCACAAGAGCAGCTGTAGAGTATCAGGCAAACAGTTCTGTCTCTCTCCCAGGGGTTTGATTCTGACGGGGTTCAGCTGCTCTGCATTCTCCCGTGCGTTTACTCCCCAGGCTCCAGCTCAAAAACTCCAAACTCCCTCCTCTGCAGTGCAGTTTCTCTGTGAGTCCCTGCCCAATTCCTACTGACATGGCCCAATCAAAGCCTTAATCACTATTTAATCAAGTAAACATGAAACCTTTGAATCCAATATAATCTAATATGCCCAGAGGGACAGACCAGTTTGCAAACATAATCCAATATCTATTTTTGGAATTCATAAGCAATATCAAACTACCACAACATCCAAAAGAATTAATTGGAAGCACTAGAGAAATACTGGAAAAATAAACAGATGTTATAAAATCTAAAATAAACACAAAGAAAAAATTAATTGATTTGGAAGATAGTGCTGGAGAATTCACTCAGAATAAATCAAAGAGAATAGACTATATATGGGAAATTTAAAAGATATGAAAACTTTATTGAGAAGCTTCAAAATATGTCACATAATATTTCCAGAAAGCGATTAGAACACATGACAGAAAAGAATTAATGGCCAAGAATATTCTACAACTGAACAAATATGTGAGACTTCAGATTAAGAATGCACACAAATTGTGAAGCAGTATACTTTTTAATATAACTATATTATAGTGAACTTGCAGAACACCAGGAATTAAGAAAACCTGATAAAGAAGAATCACAATAATTTCTGAAATGCTGGGTATAAGCAATATATTTAGTCAGGGCTAACTTTGTAAATATTTTGCAGGTTACTTATTTCTCTTCAAAGAATACAATTTTAGAGATCCAAGATGGTGGAGTAGGGAAAGCAGACTGTACTCCTCCTCTGGAAGTGATGGGAAACCAGGCAGGCTTGTCAGGCATAGGGGAAACCATTGGACCACAGGATCATTGGTGTGGGCAGCCAGCAAAGCAGGGCCTAGCAGGACACTGGAGGCCTGAAATGGAGGCCCATTTTTTTTTTCAGTAGTGAAGGCAGTGCTGAAAGGGAAATTTATAGCCCTAAATGCCTACATTAAAAAAGAAGAAAGATATCAAATTAAAGACCTAACTGTACATGTGGAGGAACTAGAAAAAGAACCGTAACTAATCCCAAAGCAAGCAGAAGGAAAAAACTAACAAAGATTAGAAGAGAATTAAATGAAATTGAGACTAAAATAAAAACAATAAATAATATCAACATAACCAAAAGCTATTTTTTAGGATGATTAATAAAATTGACAAAACCTTAGCTATATTAACAAGAAAAAAGAGAAAAGACGGAAACAAATCAAATCTGAAATGAGAAAGGAGATGTCACTTCCACCCCCACGGAAATTAAATGGATTATAAAAGGATATTATGGGGAAGCAGATGTGGCTCAAGCATTTGGGCTCCTGTCTACCACATGGGAGGTCCTGGGTTCGTTTCCTAGGGTGTCCTGGTAAAAGCGAGCTGGCCCACACAGAGAGCTGTCCTGCGCAGAGAGCTGGCCCATGCAGAGAGCTGATGCAACAAAAAGAGATAAAGAGGAGAGACAATGAGAGACACAGCAAACCTGGGAGCTGAGGTGGCTCAAGCAATTTAGTACCTCTCACCCACAATGGAGGTCCCAGGATCAGTTCCCAGTGCCTCCTAAGGAGAAAACGAGAAGAGAAGACAAGCAGACACAGAGAGCACACAGTGAATGGACACAGACAGCAAGACAGTGAGCACAAAAACAATGGGGGTGGGGCGATATATAAATAAATAAATAAAAATCTTTTTAAAAAAAGAATATTATGAAAAATTGTATGCCAAGTTGGACAACTTTAGTGAAATTGATGAATTTCTAAAAACACTTGAACAACCTACACTGATGAAAGAGGAAATAGAAAACCTCAACAGACCAATTACAAGTAATGAAATTGATTCAGTCATCAAAAACTTCCCAGATCAAAGGAATAATTACGTGATCATTTTTATTGATGCAGAAAAGGCATTCACCAAAATTCATCCTTTCTTGTTACAAACATTTCAAAAGATAGGAATAGAAGGAAACTTCCTCAACATGATAAAGAAAATATATGAAAAACCCACAACTAACATCATACACATGGTGAAATGCTAAAATCTCCCTCTAAGATCCAGAACAAGACAAAGATGACCAATGTCACCACTCTTACTCAACATTATGTTAGAAGTTATCACTAGAGCATTTAGGTAAGGAAAAAAAAGGCATCCAAATTGGAAAGGAAGAAGTAAAACTGTCACTATTTGCAGATAACATGAGCCTATATATAGAAAGTTCTGAAAAATGTACAGCAAAGTCGCTAGAGCTAATAAGTGAATTCAGCAAAGTGGTGGCATATAGGATCAAAGTGAAAAATCAGTAGTGTTTCTATACACTATGAATGAGCAATCTGAGGAGGAAAGCAAGAAAAATGTTCCATTTACAATTACTACTTAAAAAATCACATATCTAGGAATAAATTTACCAAAGGATATAAAGGACTTGTACACAGAAAACTACAGAGCATTGCTAAAAGAAATCAAAGAAGATCTAAAAAAAATATATAAGGACAGTCCATATTCATGGATTGAAAGACTAAATATCATTAAGATGTCAATTTTACCCAAACTCATTTACATATTCAGTGCAATCCCAATAAAAATTCCAATATCATTTTTTGCAGAAATGGAAGAGCCAATTATCAAATTTATTTGGGGGATAAGGGACCTAGAATAGCCAAAAATATCTTGAAAAAGAAGGAAGTTGGAGGACTCACACTTTATGACTTCAAAACATATTACAAAGCTACAGTGGTAAAAATTGCATGGTACTGGCACATGGATAGAAATATTAACCAATGGAAACAAATTGAGAGTTCAGAAATAGACCCACATTTCTATGGCCAACTGGTATTTGACAAGGCTACCAAGTCCCACTCAACTGGCACAGAATGGTCTCTTCAATTGAATGAACTGGATATCCATATCCAAAAGAATGAATGAGAACCCCTATCTCATGCACACTACAAAAATTTACTCAAGATGTATAAAAGACCTAAATATAAGAGCCATGACCATAAAACTCTTAGAAGATAATGTAGTAAGCATCTACAAGAAGTTGTGGTAGGCAATGGTTTCATAAACTTTACACTCAAAGTGCATGCAATAAAAGAAAAAATAGATAAATGGACCTCCTCAATATTAAAAACATCTGTGCTTCAAAAGAGTTTGTAAAAAAGTGAAAAGGCAGCCTACACAATGGGAGAAAATATTTGGAAAACACATATACAATAAGGAACTAATATACAGCATATATAAAGAAATCCTAGAAATCTATAATAAAAAGACAATCCAATTATAAAATGGACAAAAGACTTGAATAGACATTTTTCCAAAGAGGAAATAAAAATGGCTTAAAAGTACATGAAAAGATGCTCAGCATCACTAGTTATTAGTGAAATGTAAATCAAAACTAGTAGGAGTGATATAATTTCACTCCTACTAGACTGGCTGCTATTAAAAAAAAAAAAAAAAAAAACCCTGAAAACTTCAAGTGCTGTAGAGGATGTGGAGAAATTAGAATACTCATTTACTACTTTTGGGAATGTAGAATTGTGTAACCACTGTAGAAGAGAGTTTGGTGGTTCCTCAGGAAGCTAAGTTTAGAATAGCCATATGATCCAACAATCCTCTTACTACCTTTATATCCAGAAGAATTGATAGCAAGCACACAGATAGATACACACTGATGTTCATAGTGACATTATCCACACTTGCCAAAAGACGGAGCAACCCATGTGTCCATCAATAAGTGAGTGGATGAACATAAGATGCTATATACATACAACGGAATATTATTCAGCTGTAAGAAGGAATGAAGTACTGAAACATGCAATAACATGGATGAACCTTGAGGACCTTTTGTTGAGTGAAATAAGCCAGACAAAAAAGGACAAATGCGCATGATCTCACTGATAAGAACTAAGTATAGTGAGCAGACTCACGGTGGTGGGGACTGGAAAATAGGAGATAGAATGGGAGTAGAAAATAGTGGTCTCATGCTTAATCTGTGTAGAATTTATAATTAGGTTGATTGTAATAGTTTGGAAATGGACAGAGGTGATGGTGGCACAGCCATGTGAGTGTAATTAACAGCACTGAATTGTATGTGAGAACATGACTGAAAGGAGAAGTTTTGGGTCTTACATTTTGCTGGAAGGAAAGCTAGAGGATAAAAGGAGGACTGTATAACACAATGAGCCCTGGGGTAGCCGAGGACTGAGGTTAATGACACAAATGTAAGAAAGTTCTTGCAGGAGCCTTAACAAAGCTATGTCCCTAGTACAGGGTATTGATAGTGCAGTGGTATATGGGAAAAATGAACCTAAAGCATACATATATGGGTTATAAATATATTCTAGTTGCCATAGGTATGTTTTCTGGATAGATAGATCCACACAGTAGCTAACAAAATATTAAACTTCCATCCTGGGGAGGTTCTGTTACTTTCTCAAATAAGATGGCAAAAAAAAACTGGAATATATAAGTCTTGCCTAATAAAAGAAAACAGGTCAATAAGCCAAACATTCAATCTTATTGATTGCACTTATGAACCTTATTCTTGTAATGACTAAACTAAGCCTAATATTAATTAATGCCTAAGAATTACCCTCTCAAAACTTCCTTGTTACTCAAATGTGTCCTCTCTTTAAGCCAAACTCTGCAGATCAACTCACTACCATCCCCCCGTTGTGGGACATTACATAGATGAGCTTCCCTGGCACCGAAGGATTATTACCAAGCATTAATCAGTGATGCATTTGGAAAAAGACTTTAACTAAAAAGGGTAAATGTTAAATAAATCAGAGTTGTTATGGATAAGAGATTTCAAAGTGAGTTGGGAAGCCATTCAGAAGTTATGCTTATACAGGTCTCAGGCAGACTCACCAACTACCACAGTAAACAAAGCTTCAAACAATTCCTCTCAAAGGCTCTAGGAACACCTGGACCCCATAGGCGAGCCACAAGACCACACGAAATCATCACTGTTGGTGGGTCCTAGCAGGGAATACATGAACTCTATTTCCCCAATAGTGTGGTTATGCACATTTACAATTCCCCTAATCATGATTCTTCTACTCCTTTTATTTGAACGTAAAATTTTCAATGTACCTGTTAAATATGTTTCTCAGAGATTTAAGTCTTTGGATTATTCATATGCCTTTTGAGTCCTCAAACCCAGCAGAGTTGCAGACATCTCCTACTCTCCAGGTTTTCAGGCTTGCCCTGGATGACTAATAAATGATGTTGATGATGAACCAGTCCCATCCCCCAAAACAAGGAGTATCTTCAACTGCAATCAAAACAATTCCTTTCCTCTGTCCAATAATATCTACGAAGCAGTCAGAGCAGACATCATTCCAAATCCCTCAAGATTGAGGAGTGAACAAATGTAAGGGTGGAAGGTAACCATGGACCAAATCATATTTATTATTATTATTTTTTGGTTACATATCTCCCCCCCCCCTTTCTGCTTGCTCTTGCTGTGTGTCCATTCTTCTGTGTTTTTCCATGTCTGCTTCTTGTCTCCTCCCGTCTTTGTGGCGAGGTGCCCAGTCGGCCCTCCGCAGAGGCGGCTCGCTCCGTTCATGGGTGGCTCCATTCCGTTTTCACAGGCGGCTCCGCTCCCTGTTTTGCAGGCAGCAGTGCTCCGTGTTTTGCAGGCTGCCTGGCTTCTGTGCTTCCCAGGCAGCAGCTCCGTGTTTCATGGGTGACTTTGCCATGCCCGTGGTTGCTCCGCCCTGCCCGTGGCGGCTTTTTACCTTGCCCAAGGCCGTTTTGCCCTGCCCAGGGTGGCTTGCCTTTCTCAAGGCCGTCTGCCCGCTTGGAGAGGTCCCCGGGAACCGAACCCGGGGACTCCCATGTGGCACACCGGCGCTCTTATCCACTGAGCTATCTAGCCGACCCTCATATTTATTGATATTGTTGTTATTATCTTGTGTTAATGAAGTAACTTGTAAGATTTATATAAACAATAAAATAAATTTAATATTTACAAAAGTATACAGTTTCAGAAAAGAATAAAAAAGAAGAATCTAGATTTTGATGTAATGAAACCAAAATATTCTCCAGAAGGAACTACAGATTAGAAAACACCAAAGAAATGCTAACACAGAGTAAAGTAAAAATTAAATTACACAGATAATTATCAATATCAGGATATGCTGTTTTTTCTTTAAATATCTAAATTTCCCCATGAGAATTTTTCTAAAAACATTAAAATTGCAAATATTATTCAAAAGGGAAAAAACATAAGAATGTTAAGAATATTTTTAAAATTGATAAGCCTTTTATTAAATAATGTGAAAGATATTATGAAGCTACAATGACACAAATTATGCTAATGTCATAAAACATAACAGCCCAATCAGCCTAACAATGAGATAGCCTAGGATGAGATCCTTACACATATAATAGCACTTTATAATATATATATCCATATATCAATTTTTAAAAGCTAAAATTTTTAAATAAATTAAGTTGAAAACATCATGTTTAAAAATGTAAAATAATATTTGATCCTCACCATACACTATTATCTGAAATAAATTCTAGTAATATATAAAAAGTATGAAGCTATCTGAATAATGGCATATTTTTGAAAATTGTATGAGTGTCTAATCACTCTCTTCCATACAACCTAGACTTTACTACAAGTATAATTGCCAATTCAACTGTAACACCACTCAAGGTTTGTTCTCTCTATATTGATACCTTAGTCTTTGAAGATCTTTGCTGTATGCCTATTCAAATGAAATTGTTAAGAGGATTAGAAAGAGTTTTCCATCTTCTTTATCATCAACAATGAAATACTTTATGACTTGATGAAAAGACACTTGGTCTTCATACTGTTTTAAGAATGCATGAAATAAGATCCAGAAATGGCATTGAATACCAGAATAAATTGCTCAAAGGCCAGCTAATAGTTTCATTAAAATGGCTTTACCCATTTGACCATTTGTTTAATGAGCTTATAAAATAAAATGGACCTTTGCAAGTTAGTTTACACAGAATAATTAATGCAATCTAACAGAAGCACAATAAAGACAAATACCTTCTTGTGAAATAGTTTAAAATTTTTAGATAAGAATATTCTGGATCTAAGCAATTTTAGTTTCAACAAACAGTATGATTAGACTTATAAATAAGTATATAGTCAGGTAAGCAAGTCATTCAATAGTTAAGCTTTATTAAAAATGTTATTTCTAGATTTTTCTCAATTGCAATTCAATTCATGTAGGGGTATAAACTATTCCAGGTCAGGATTTATGTAATTCTAACTTATATACACCAAGAAAGTTATTATCTTCAACAATAATCCTTAACATGAAACAATAATGTTAAATATTATTTTTCTCATAACAGATTCCTAAGATGCTTGCATTATTTATTTCTAAGTGGCATTACTACATTGACAAAATGTATTGCAAATAAAACCTATTTCAGCAATATTTAAATTATCTTTATGATCAGTCTTGTATTTAAATTAGCTTGAAAGACCAATTCCTTGAACATGAAAAATTCACACTCATAAAACCCTTCTCCATTTTAATAATGTTTTAGTAAGATGCATTGTAGTTTTAAGAAAAAAAAAACTTCAAGTTTCTCTGGTTAATTTGTTATGATTGCAAAATACAATTAGTCCTCCTATTAGCAAGGGATATAGGGAACAATTTCATCAATCACGCAACCAGGCCAAAGCACTGTGGTAAAACTGATCACTCGGTTACTGAATGAAGCAATAGGCTGCATATGGGACAACTGATCTAGCAATCTGTTTTACAGTTATCCTGTTGTTCTATCTTACTCTTCTCTGCCTTCAGAGATGATTAATACTTCATAATGATTTTTGCTGACTGTCTTCTCTCTTTTCTCTATGTCTCTCCTTCTGCATGATACTATTATTTGATGATCTGTTTAGGATTCAAGGTCTCCAAGAGAGATCATCTAATTGGTCAAACTTTCAGTAAGACACAGCCCTTCAAGACAGAGCTGGGCCAAGTGCCTTACAAATGGCTGCTGATGAGTGAAATGTTTACTCCTGGTCCAATCAGTTGTGGTCTTCCCAGTGGGATCATATGGGACACCTCAGATGTACGGGGAGAAAAACTCAGACTTCTATGAAAGGGCCAGTGAAAATGCCAAGTACCTTGAAAGTCTTTTCTAATACAAACACAAAGTCTTAGATATGACAGTGTCTAATCTACTGCCTATGAAAGGGTAGAACTTCCTTTTTGTACCCATCCATTTTGCATTCAGGTAAAAGAAAAAGGCTTTTGCTAAAAATACACTTGGGGGGTGATAAATTTCACAAGACTATGACAAGGAACTGACTGAGTTTTGGATGTGGGAATAGTGGACCACAGGGAGAGTTCTAGGAAGGAGGACTAATTTTAAAGGATGAACAGTATCGACGAGAAAGGGCTGATTATGAGCTAGGGTCATAATCTGAAAACATGATTGAGAGGTCCTGTCTTTTCGTCTGTCTATTCCATGATTTCACATCATCCCCTGATTAGGATTTGAAATCCAATAGCTTAATAAAAGGGTGCCTAAATCTTAATGTTTATGTATGTGTATGATTGTACCTTGGGTCGACATTGAGAGGGAAATTTTCTCTTTTGTTCCCATTTATGATAGGCAGTAAAGATACACTCTTTTTGGGCTAATACACTATTAGAGATATAACAAATAAACATGGCTGGAGAAAGGGAGAGAATGATACTGCCACTTCACCTTTCCCATACCTGAGAAGCCAACAGAAAAAAGGTTGCAAAGATTACACATGCATATGCATGCG
Organism: Chaetophractus vellerosus; assembly: GCA_004027955.1. Classification (NCBI taxonomy): domain Eukaryota; kingdom Metazoa; phylum Chordata; class Mammalia; order Cingulata; family Chlamyphoridae; genus Chaetophractus; species Chaetophractus vellerosus. Next base: position 21,238 of record PVKH010000162.1, on the reverse strand, counting down.
TGAATAGAGTTAGGGCCCCGAATTGGGAAGTACTGCATTTGTAGAAAATATGTCTTTCAATTTTTACCTGTAAAAGATAACACTCTTTCTATACTGCCTTAAAAAAAAAAAACTATAAAATGATTGTAAACACTTCGTCTCAGCCACCCTGATGCACCCTAATCCTTCATCCAAGGATATCTTCCCTTTGGTAAAGATAAAACCCACTGATTGTGTCACCACTGAAACTTGGAGTGTAGTCAATGTCCATACTGACAAAAATATGCAACTATTGCTTTATATTCCTTCTCTTGATCAGGTATTTAACTGAACTCTTAAAACAGTTGTTTGTGTCAGTCAGGACTTAAATATTAGAAAATTGTTCATTGAGTTTAAGTATTTGAAAACCAACAGTAGCACCACTATCATGGACTGAAAACTGTGATACCAAGCGGGACCACAGCACATAAATTCCTCACCTACCTGTCCTCTGGAAACCACAGAAAGGGAAGGGATGCACTGGCACTATGACTGATAGACTCCTTTAACTTGTGTGTTAATCTGTGAGAATTCCCTAAACTTTAAAACAAAATGCTTAAATACATTTTTCAGAAGATAAAGTTTTTCAATATAAAATATGGAATCTTTGATATTGAGATATACATGGGAAATGTACCAGTGTTTTTGTTCTGGTGTATTAAAGGATATCAAACTTACATATATCTTCTATGTATAATTTATATTATAGTCTCTAATGCTTTCAGCTTCTGAACAGCTTGAAATAGGAGAGAATGAAAGGACATTAATGGGAAGCTTGTGAACATTATTAATGTTGAACATGATTTAATAGTTTAAATATAAATTCTTGTTCCTTTTTCTCTCCTAGATTTTCCAGACCTCTTTGAGTCAAGAGAGCTAACATGGTGATACAGGGGACCAAACCTAGGGCCAGAAAAAATTTGAGTCCTAAAATTGGGCTTGTTTTAAAACTGAGGTACCATTCTTTGATAATGGACCACTTGCTTTATGGGGAAAACAGTAGGAAAACGTGTCTTTTGAGACATAAATGCCATGCATAATGGTCAAAACATTTCAAAGTTTATCCACACTTAACAATGTTTAATACTATCAGAGAAACACAGTGTGTGTATATTGTATGTGCATATATATATATATATATATATTTCTCTATTACAGTTAGTTTTGATGAATGATCCCTAGCAAAGTTTATGCATGGTTTTCTTCCATTTTAAAAAATTTATTTGGTGTATTATAGATAGAAATATAGGCAGAGAGTTAAGTTTCATTATTTTTGTCTACCCAATCTTTGTGTATAAAAATATTGATTTAAAGAGAAATTTGTCCATTAAATATGTTTTCTACTAAGTTGAAACAGCTATAAACAACTTTTAGAATTATAAGCATTGGATGAAGCAGATTATTAGTAAAGTCATCTTAGTTTAGTAAGATGTTTGAAATAAATTTAGTTTGCAGAACTATATATCTTAACAATATGAATATGAAGCACTTAACCTATTAATGACCTTGCTTGTCTGGAAATTATTTATCTACATAGAGTTTGAAAACAGTATTAAAAACTTTCCAGGGCAATAGCAATATAACACACCAAACTCCTAGGAGAGCATATAAAATACCTGGTCAAGAGTATGATTTTGCTCAAATTATAAAGGTGTGTGGTTTAAATCACCTTAGCACACGTAGAATCAATGGTCCTTAGAAAATATTTCTAGGTTTTCAAAATACTGTTCTCCTTTCTTTAAAAAAAAAATAACATTCTTGGGGAGCGGATGTAGCTCAAGTGGTTGAGTGCCTGCTTCCCATGTACGAGGTCCCAGGTTCAATCCCTGGTGTCTCCCACCCACCCCCCAAATAGAAAATCATGCTTTATATTTGAAATAATTTACTTCCATTTCTGGTGTGCACATTTCTCAATAATCACAATGAAGTGTTACATAAAAAGGGGCAAATGACAACAACCCTGTCAGATATTTAAGGTCCACATTGCTGTTTCTAGGGGACACAATTTTTCAGGGACAAAAGGTTTATGAAACTTTGAAATTTTTTCTGTTAAGTAGGAAATCATGATGTAATTTTTTAGTTCTCCCAGAATATTCAATAGCAATGCTTATGTGTTATGATGATGAAACTACCCAACAAGAACTTAAGTAAGAAATTGTCTCCACTAACACACTTGATTTGGCAGGTACATTGCCTGCATGGAAAGCAAGGTTATAGAAATGCTGAATCTTTGTTGTTTCCTAACACCAGAGGTAAAAATTTCTAGAATACTGATTTAGAAAGAAGAAATAATAACGTTTTAAAGTCACAGATTTAAGAGAGATCATTTATATTTCCTAGAAACAGGTGGCATCAATATTAAACAGTTGTTTGACTGAAAAGAGATAAAAATTTGGCAACTATGAGTGTCTACTCACTGCAACTCCAAAATTACCCAACCTCAGGTTGTTGTTTTCCTCCACTGTTAAAGTGGATGTGATATTTATTCATAGATGTCAGAGGTAAAAAGATCAGGAATCTCGCATTTAATGTGTAGATTTTCTCTCTGGCACACTTATAAGCATAAACTAACAGCATTCCATTATGGGTCTCTTTTATGTAAGGGAAATGGAATTTTGCCTTAAAATAAACAATGCTTAAATCAGGGGTTCTTAACCTTTTTTGTTCCATGAATCCTTTTGCCAGTCAGGTGAAATCCATGGACCCTTTACTAAGTCCACTCTATACTGTGTATTATTTAATAAACATATCACACTCACACCAATACGTCCCCACAAGAATAACGTTTTTTTGAATTTCAATTCAGACTCATTGACCCCTTGTTAAGAACCCCTTCCTTAAATGTAAACTTCTGTTTGAGCCTTCTTTCTACCTGCACTAGCAAAAGGGCATCTAAGAATCTATAACTTTAAACATATAACTTTCATAGAAGAATTTGCATTAGAGAATAATCTGATTTTTACTCAAATTGAGGGATCATAATTTGATTATCAACAATTTTCTTAGTGGGAAACAAAATTTTGAGATTTGCAAGAGATAGATAATCATGTTATTTTTATTTGGATTCAACTAAGCCAACAATATATAGTTCTTCTTCTAAGTAAGAAAAATAAAATAGCTCATCTTTTACAACCTAGAACCTTATTCAGACAGATCAGATATAATCCCTGGATGTACTGTGAAGTCTGAGTATGTGAAGCCCCAATGGAGTCAATACAGAAAAGACCCAAGACCACTGACACTAACAATAGAAAGGATGAGAATCACGGGAGACAGATTTGGCAAATGGCCAGGAACTTAACTGAAATGACCTTGACCTGTGACCTTCTTGGAAAGACCTTGGGGAATGAGTTGTGTGACCCCTTGCACTAAGCACCTAAATATTCAAGTCTTCTTAAATTATGCTTCTTAAATTTAAACCACAAGACATTAACTCATTTTTTACCACAAATGAAAACATCCAAAATTAAATATTTGCAAAATGAACTCACCAATACGATATGATAAATATAAGCCAATATTTAAAAGATAGGTTAATGTTGATTCAAAAAATAGTTTACTGAGTACTTGTTATATACTGGTCAAAAAACAAGGCATTATGGTAAGCATATGACATGGTCACTTCCATGATGAAATTTACCTTCTGTTCTTAGTATGTTTCAGGCATGCCTTTAGACACTGAGAGAATATCATAGTGCCTTTTTCTCTTCAAAAGTCATGAGAGTTAAGGCCCAACCTGATTCAATTTGGCCACACTTTAATTCATAACAGTATCTTCAAAAGGTCTTATTTGCAAATGGGTTCACACCCAGAGGGACATGTCTTTTGTCGGGGACATGATTCATAGTGAAGGAAAAGATCAGGGTATCAATTCCTTCCCTCATGAAGTTTGCATTGCTGTGGGGGTAGGCAACTACTATAAATAACTAATTCATAAAGTCAGTTTTAGGTGTTATGAAAAAAAATAAAGAACGAGGATGAAGAGTTTTAGGGAAGGGACTTCAATTTGAAATGGGGTGCTGAAAATAGACCTTACTGAGAAGGTAAAATTTGAGCAAACAATTTAAAAAAGTGAGGGTTCTGAGGGATAGGAGAGGGAAGTATAGGTATAAGATGGGGACATTTTTGGGACATTGACTTGTCCTGCATGACATTGCAGTGACAGATATAGGCCATTGCATATTTTGTCATAACCTACAAAATTGTGCAAGACAGAGTATAAACTATAATGTAAACTGTAATCCATGGTTAAGGGCAAGCTTCAATATGTGCTCATCAATTATAACAAATGTACTACACCAATGAGGGATGTTGTTGATGTGGGAAAGTATTGGGAGGGGGAGGGAGTGAGGCATATGGGAATCCCTTATATTTTTTATGTAACAGTTATGTACCAGAAAGCTTCTTTAAAGATTAAAGAAATTAATTAAAAAAAAACTAAAAAAAAATTTATGAGGGAGTAGACCATGCGGCATGTGGATATCTATGAACAGAGGATTCCAAGTAGTAATAATGACCAAGTGCAAAGGCCCTAAGGTGGGTACATGCCTAGCATGCTTGGGGAATAGCAAGAATCAGAAAATCAAACCTAAGGGTATAAGATTGTCAGTGTAGTGTGGGGTATGGTAACAGATTCTCTACAGGCATGCAGTACTTGGTTGAGGAGTATTGGTAGGTTTTAAATAAAGTATTGGCATAATCTGATTTAGACTTGAAATACCTCACACTGTTTTCTGTGCTGAAAATAGAAAATAGAAATGCAAATCCATAAGAAAGGAAACTAGTCCAAAGGTGATTGCAGAAATCCAATCAAAAGATGACAACCATCAAATTTATATAGAAGGGTAATGGGCACTGAACAGATAAAGCTATTTTGAAAGAGAAGAATAAAGTTGGAGGACTCACATTTCCCTATCTTAAAACTAATTAAAACACCACAGTAAGCAAAAGAGCACGGTACTAGCTCATGAACAGACATCTGGATCAATGGAATCAAATTGAAAATTCAAAAATCAACCCTCACATTTATGGCCAAATGATTTTTTTGACAAAGAGGGAAAAGACCACTCAATTGGGAAAGAAAAGTCTCTTCAAGAAATGGTGCTGGCAAAACTGGATCTCCATTTACAAAAGAAAGGAGGACCCCAACCTCATACCCTCTACAAAAATCAGCTCAAAATAGATGAAAGATCTAAATATAATAGTCAGAACTACCAAACTTCTAAAAGAAAATATAAAGAAGCACACTCAGGACATTTTTGTCAGACAATGGTTTCTTAGACTTTTCACCTAAAGCACAAGCAACAAAAGAAAAAATAGATAAATGGGACCTCATCAAAATTTAAAAAATTTAAATGTTCATAAAAGTAAAACTAGAATCTAAACAATGGAAGAAAATATTTGGAAACCACATATCTGATAAAGATTTAATATCCAGAATATAAAAATAAATCATTCAACTCAATAGCAAAAAGATAAACAACCCAATTGAAAAACAGAATAGATATCACTCCAAAGAAAATATACAAATGGCCAAAAAGCATATAAAGAGATGCTCAACATCATTAGCCTTCAGGGAACTGAAAATTAAAACCACATTGAGGCCCAGCTAGATAGCTCAGTGGATAAAGAGCTCGCCGGTGTACCACATGGGAGGCCCCGGGTTCGGTTCCCGGGGACCTCTCCGAGCAGGCAGATGGCCTTGAGAAAGGCAAGCCGCCGTGGGCGGGGCAGAGCCGCCGTGGGCAAGGCAAAAGGCCACCACGGGCAGGGCGGAGCCCCCACGGGCATGGCAAAGTCACCCGTGAAAAGCGGAGCTGCCGCCTGCGAACTGCGGAAGCCGAGCAGCCCGCAAAAAACATGGAGGACTGCTGCCCACAAAACATGGAGTGGAGCCGCCCGTGGGAACGGAATGGAGCCACCCTCGAACAGAATGAGCCACCGCCGTGGAGGGCCGACTCGGCGCGTCGCCGCAGGGACGGGGGGAGACAAGAAGCAGACATAGAAAAACACAGAAGAATGGACACACAGCAAGAGCAAGCAGAAAGGGGGGGGGGATATGTAATAAATAATAAATAAATCTTTAAAAAAAAAACCACATTGAGCTAGTATTTCTTACCCATTAGAATGGCTGCTATTAAAAAATGAAAAATTAAAAGTTTTGGAGAGGATGCAGAGAACTAGGAGCACTCATTCATTGCTAGTGGCAATGTAAAATGGTGCAGTTGCTGTGGAAGACAGTTTGGTGGTTCCTCATAAAGATAAGTGTAGAATTACCAAATGACCTGGAAATCCCACAACTAAGTTGTACCCAAAGGAATTGAAAGCAAGGACTTGAACACATATTTGCACACCGAGGTCCTTAGAGGCTTTATTCACAATTGTCAAAAGATGGCAGCAGCCCAAGTGCTCATCAACCAATAAACCAAATGTGACATATACATTATATAGAATATCATTCAGCCATAAAAAGAAATTAAGTTGTGATACATGTGACAACATGGATGAACCTTGAAGACATCTTGTTGAATGTAATAAGCCAGACACAAAAGGACAAATATTATATGATATCACTGATATGAAATAACTAGAATAAGCAACTTCAGAAAGTCAGAATCTAGAATATAGGTTACCAGGGGATGGGGTGGTGTCAGAACATGGGATGTTAAGTCTTAAAGTACACAGGGTTCTTATTTGCAACAATGGAAATATTTTGATAATTGATAGTGGTGGTGGTAGCACAACATTGTGAACATAATTAAAAACACTGAAATATATATCTGAATGTGTTTAAAAGGGGAAACGTTAACTTTTCCATATGGTAACAGGATAATTTGTTTTTTAATCCATGGAACTACACTACACAGTAAACCCTAAATTAAACCATGGAGTAAAGTTAATATTACAAGTATAAAATATGCTTTCATAAATTGTAACAAACATCCCCACACCAATGCAAGGTGTTGATAATAGGTTGGTAAATGGGAATCCTGTATTTTATGCATGAAAAAAAGAAAAATAAAGAAGACAGTGGATTGGAACTAAGTGGCTAATATAGAGGTAGAGCATGTAATCAAATTCTTAATATTTTTGAAGTAGAGACAACAAAGAGTAGCTGGTGGGTTGGATGTGGGAAGGGAGAAGAAAGGACGATCTAAGGATGACTCCAAGGATTTTGACATGGGAAATTTGAAGACCCTTTATATACATTATCGGTAAGAGAAAGAATGTGGAAGGACAATGACAGAGAGGAGTAGCTCAAAAATCAAAAGCTGGTTTGGGAAGTGTTAAGTCTGAGATGACTATTAGACATTCAGATGGAAACTGAAGTAGATGATTGAACACACAAGCCTGGAAATCAGGGCAGAGGTCAAACCTAACAACATATTTATTTGACAATCATTTGTAAAAGGTTTATATAGACCCTTAAGCTGAGTGGCATTACTAAGAGAGTTAACACAAACACAAATAAGAAGAAATCCTGGGACTGAACTTTGAAGAGTTGAACTTTAAAGATTGAGGAAATGGGGAAGAATTAAAAAAGAAGACAGAGTCTAGTGGACAGGACAGTCATAAACATCTGTTAAGCGGCCATTGCCCAGATGTCAAGTACCCTCACCTCCTTCTCCAGGTTTAAGATTTGGCCAGACCTTCAACCCAGAAACCAGAAACAAGCAGCCCCAGATGGTTATCAGAACGGGAACTCTCAGTGGCAGAGCCCCCTCTACCCAAGGTAGATAAAAACCACTCACAAACAGTATAGACTGACTTCCTCCCCTTGCTTTTAGATTCTATGTGCTATGTAAGTGACAAAGAGATTATCTGCTCTTTCCAGCCCAGACCCTATACTGTGGAAGTAATAAAGGGATCATTTGCCATAAGTGTGTGTCATGGTAACAATACAACAGTACAGGCAAAGCAGAGCCTGTACAGCAGAAACAAGCAATGAACTTCCTCCTCCCATCTCTGACTTCAGAGTTGGAAACCTGAGACAAGATTCCAGTCCAGCCATTACAAGAGTGTGTAAAGAGCTTTTCCTACACTTTGAAAAATATATATGAGCTGAAAGTCTGTCCTACTTGGGGATAGCAATCCAGGGTAACTCAAATGCAGCCAGGCTGATAGTCCAGAAGAGCAGCTACTGACACATAGCTAAACCTTAGGTATATCCCACTTTTGCACCTGGAAGAATAATGGCAATCTGTCTCCCAATGAATGATTAGGGACCAAAAATTAAAAGTTTGTAGTATTAGACCTGTTTTATTTGTTAATGCTGTGCATAAACATATACAAATATACACCCTCACTCCTCTAATTTAATCAATAAACCAATAAAAATAAATCCAATGGTGAACTGTTTGAGAAAATGAACACCATACATATTGTATGAGGCAAATAATACCATGTAAATCTAAGATAAATAGTTATCATTAACTATATTTTTACTGAATCCAAAGGTCTATATTCTGGAGTTTGTTGGGAAGAAAGAAATGTACAACAAAAGATTTTGCAGCCCAGTAGGGATCAAAGATATGAATACATAAAAACTTAAATAACAGTATAAGACCCTATATAAAGAGGACAGTAGAAGACAGAAGACGTTCCCTAAGCAGTGTTATTTTCCTAAATAAGAATGTAGCAAAGATGTCATTTGAGAGGTCCCTAGCCTCAGAAATTTATATATACTCTTCTCACAGACTTGTGAAATATGATTTGGTTGGTTCATGTTTGTGTGTGTCAGGGAGGTGAGGTGGGTGATGACACACTATTATGTGCACAAACACATCAAGGAGCACAGTGTTATCTGCTATCTCACTTGTCCCTACAACACCTTTCCTATGCTCTCGAACAGTTCAATGTGAATGAAATGTGGGATTTCCCTGATGTGGGTGAATCCTTAATATGCCTGCTTCCTCGTCTATGAACTTCCCAGTAGACAATGAGCCTTGTTGTCAATGGGAATCCACTTTTATCCACAGAATAATCTAGAAGTCCACCTTGGTAGCCACAGATCCTTGACTTTTATCTGGTTACTGCTATAAGCACTATGCTATGTTAGTTGATGCAGAAAATTGGAGTGATACCTATAATTCCAATATGAGTGGTTGTTAAAGTATTTCTTCTAGACACTGAACTATTTTGCATTTCTGGGGACAGAAAATGTGTTGTCATGTCAGCGAGTGTGGTAAATCATAGTAGATAGATAGATAAAAACATAGAGTGCTTTGATAAACCTCTTCCAAAGATGTAGTATAAACTAGTAATCTTATTTGAAATTCGGTGATTGGATCACTCATTTATATGAGGGTTAACTGACACATCATATATTAATTGTCGGATATTTCTTGGTAGTTGCAGTGGAGAAAACATAGGCTGTAATTTTGGTGTGGACATCTATTACTTTGTAAATTGTGATAAGAGGGAAAACTCACCATAATTTACTGTTTATATATGTTCAGAGTCTCATTTACATGTTGGAAATACAATAAATCTTGCTCAACATTTCTATTGAACAGGCAGAGATAATCTGGTGGCTGACCCTCTATTTTCTGGTCTGAAAAATCCCTACTATTAATTAAATCAGATAATTAAATTTGTTAGTTCATGTAAGCAACTTCAAAAATTGCCTGGCACATTGTAAATGCTATGAGAGTATTTGTTCTTCTTATTATAATCAATTGGAGATTCTAGCACAGAGCAGATCCTTATAGGAGATTCAGACTATGAAAAATGAGATCTGACTCTTCCAAAAATAGGGAGACCTCCAGAATAGAGCCACGGGCAACAGACTATAGCATCCCTCTGATGTGCTCCTCCATGTCTGCTCCATCAAGTAGGCACAGATGAGCAGTAATAGAATCTCAACAAACACTCCTTGCTGGTGTTTGTTCACATGGGAGTAGCCTTTGGTTGGGTGGTCAGCTGTGCCACAACACTAACCAATATTTTAAAATGTATTCTAGTTTGTACAGAGAGGCATTAAACAAAAATAAAAGAAACAAAAAATAGGTGAGAGAAAAAATGTCCAACAACTAAAGAAACAAGTCTCGAAAATATAACAGAGCCTAGAAAATCAACATAGGGATCAATGCCCATGCAGAGGAAAGCAGGTGAAGGCAAGATGGCAAGATTGGCAATCAAATGGCAAGCAGATAACAGGCATAGTCCCTGCACTGTTAGCTTAAAAAAATATGTGTAAGTGGTCCAGATTTAATTAACTAAAGACAAAGAAAGGAGAAATTTATATTTTAGAAAATCAGTATTAATATTATCATCTGAATTTACAACCTTGCCATTAACTCCCTCTTTGATTTAGAAAAAGTCCCTCAATTTATTTGTTCCTCTATTTACACATCTGAGGATTGAGAAAATGTAAAAATATGGCCACTAAAATTCCTTTTGAGAATACAAGTTTTTGTTACATGATATGAATGAAGTCTATTTGACTTTTCACCTATGTCACCGGCCAGGAATCATGGAACAATTAGGACTAAGAGTAAAAATTTTCCAACAATAATGAGTCTCCAAAGGGAGAGGATCACATTCCTTATTTAGCATTCTACTGATAAAAGTATGGTCGAATGTAGTGAGTGACCTTGAAGACACAATTGAGTGAGTTCAACTTGTATAATGGATAAAGGGACAATCATTTATATCTTGTAAAACAATGAAAATATGGATGCCAAACATGAATGGAATTGAAAGCCTTTTTAGTACACTATATAAAAGTTCTAATATACAACAATGGATGAATGTTTCTACAATTTTCCAATCAATAAAACATTTAAAAATCTCAGAAAAGACAGCTGTCATATATTTGGCATTTATTCACTAGCTATGTAAAATTGAATCATCCATTTCACTTGTGTCATTAATTTCCTTCCTTTAAAAATTAATAATTACGAAATAATAATGAAATATTGTGAACTTCCCAGTAGAATTAATCAAAGATAGTATGTAAAATGCAAAGTGATATTAGCCATAGTAAAATGGTATTGCAGGGGCCGGCTAGATAGCTCAGTGGATAAGAGCGCCGGTGTACCACATGGAAGGCCCCGGGTTCGGTTCCTGGGGACCTCTCTGAGCGGGCAGACGGCCTTGAGAAAGGCAAGCCGCCGTGGGCGGGGCGGAGCCCCCACGGGCATGGCAAAGTCACCTGTGAAACATGGAGCTGCCGCCTGCGAAACGCGGAAGCCGGGCAGCCCGCAAAACACGGAGCACTGCTGTCCGCAAAACATGGAGCGGAGCCGCCCGTGAAAAACGGAATGGAGCCACCCACGAATGGAGCGAGCCGCCTCCACGGAGGGCCAACTCGGCATGTCACCACGAAGATGGGGAAGACAAGAAGCAGACATAGAAAAAAAATGGTATTGCATATTGATAAATCCCACCAAGCTACATGTTTTTCAATTTCTTGTTACAACGCTCATATATTGCCATGGAAGGAAATACATCAAATGAAAACTCAAGACATTTGAAAAACTATTCAGAACTTTGCAAAACTGTCATTATAATAAGCAGTTTAGAGAAAACTGTGCTTTAAAAAAGCCAGTGCACATAAAAAAGAATTAAGCTGGTGCGGAGCACCTCATCTGGATGCAGAGAGAGAGTGGATACTAAACAAGTCAGATTAATATAGAGAAATGGGTTGTTTTCCCAGTATCATTTTGTAATCAGGTAATGTATCACATTATCCAATCATCCCTGACAGGAACGTTGCTTTATCCTGCCTTGACTAGAAGAGCAGTGTAAACTGTATCACCTGAAATTATAGCTTTGAAAATTGAATTATATTATTTCATATCATCCATGTCAAGGCTTTTACAAATTGTTAATCTCCTGGTAAACACTCTCAAATCTAAAACACAATTATTATTTGCAAGCAATGTGAATGTGTTAGGAGAATGTAACAGATAGTTATTATGCATAAATTGTCTCCTGTCCCTTGGGACTGGAAAATGAGACACTGCATCTCTAAGACCATCCCAAAAGGAATATTGATAAGTAAAGAGAATGACTAAATGTTTGGCAAATTGTCATTTCAGTGAATCATGACCTTCCTAAATTCAGGAGGTAGCACATTTCAGGAAAATAGGAAGATTGGAAAAGAAATATGAAAGCATTCTAGAAATGAATTATGAAAATATTGACCTTTCATGTTTAGAGTTCATATTTAGAAACAAGAAATAATATTTTTCCTCATATATAGCAAACTGTATTGCTCATATTAGATGTGCATGAGTACCACAAAACCCAGCAACCCCTCTGAATTCTCCTTGAAGAAATGTAGACAGACAAAAACATAGTAGTTATTCTTAGCTGGTACCAGAAACTAGAAAAGCAAGCAGGAATATACCCATATATTAACATACATGTTAATATAAACAAGAAGCCAAACATCTCCCATGATAGAAAGAAACAGAATATATTCAGAGTGCCTGCAATCAAAATTGAATTGCTATGGTTTTGATGAATCAAAAATGAATAATCTTATTTACAATTATTTGCCTGGCATTTAAATAGTTGTATACTTCTGAAAGCAAGTATTTTTAAAGTTTGTGAATTTTCATGGCATGAAAACTTATTTTAATAATCTCAATTTTTCATTAACTTCAATAAAATGCTTTTGAATGTTCTTGCATAACTTTTGAAGAATTCAGTACTTCACCTTGGGAAGTACACCCACCTAAGTTTTCTAAGGAAAATATTTGACATCTTCTCTTGAGTTTTCTGGAAATTTCATAGACAGAGTTTTGATTTATGTGATTTTTGATGCTGAAAAGGAACCTTGTACACTTTACATATTTGGCAAAGTCCAGATGAATGTCTAAGTAAGCTTTGTTAGGCATGTGCCACTCCTTCCTCTGCATCTTCTCAATTCTACATTATAAATTGTAAAAATATGTGAAGTAATTTAGTTAGGACCGAAAAATCTTACACAACTGATTTAGACCTTCTATGGCTTTTACATCACCCATACCAATAAAATATTCTAAATCAAAAGGTTCCTCAGTAACTATGTTTTGAGTGAAAGCTACTATAATGGGAATGTTTAATCATCTAGATTCTAAATTTTATTTATTTATATCAATAAATTAATCCATTCATTCAAGAATTTTAGTATTCTGTTAAGCACTGAACTATACACTGTAGTTCTGGAGAAGAAGACTGTCTGGCTTTCAAAGAATTCACAAGAATGGTTTGCGTCTAAGAGTTTCAAACTCTATAGCAAAGCATGAAGTATAGAAAGATTTCATTGCAATCATCCTCTTCTCTTATTCTATCATTCCTTATCATCCAACCAAATACTCATCTTTTCTTATTCATGGTAGATAAGTTACCATGCCAATTGTTTTAGACGTCTGCTTTTTCCACTTCTTGCTTCTGTGCAGCTTCATTGACTCCTCTGAAATTTGGTATGTTAAACTGATATTCCGCTAACTGTACAATAATGTAGTCATGGTGCACAATGCGGGAACATAAGAATAACTGCTTTTGAAATCATCTTTGATAGCTTTACCACTAGTGTTGTAACCAAAGCAATTCAGCACAGTAACAATAAATGTGATGAATCAATTTACAGCAAATAAGGAAGGATCTTCTGTATGCAAAGTTTAAAGAATTACTCTCGGCCTTTGGTGTAGGTAACACATATTCCTTCTTGGAGGGAGAAGAGTTAGGCTCATTTGAGGATGTATCAATGAATGACTGAGATATGTATTATTCATCTACCATTTCCCAGTGCTTGTTATTGGGCCTAGTATATAGCTAGCAGATTACTATTCGTTATTTTGAAAGCCATTTGGAAATTAAAACATTGAACACTTAGAAAAGATCACTACAATATAATAAAATACCATTCTTTGACACCAAAAAGCTTATTCTCAAATTTATTTCCCTTGAGGTTTTGCAATTTGGCAGGTCTTATGCTTTATCCTTTTTTTGGAACTGCTTCAAATATTTTTTTAAAGATTTTTTTCATAAGATAGATCAGAGCTTCAACTAATATCCTATTTCTGGTTATAAAACTTAAGGAATACAAAAAAATAGAATCCAATTCAAAAGCCTTCAATATAAACATTTCTTGTAAACAGAGCTATTCTTTCAGGGGTAGTTCTATAACTGTTACTGCAAGAAACCCTGGGGCTAATGAAACTATTTCATTTTCCATTTGTTTAGGAAGGGCCAGAAGGCTATTTATGTACTAATGGGTTTATTAATAAAACCGAAAAAGCAATAACCTCACCTGTATAGTGATCAGTGAAGCCTGAGATAATGGAAAACCAACTTTATATCAAAGGAAATTTTATGGAGCTCGTGACTAACTTTGATCTTTTTTAAATAACAATGACTCTATTTGAAGAGTCTTTTTCTCTTCTTCTGTATACATATGTCTGTCTACACTTTTTAAATTTAAACTAAACGAAAAAAATTTAAAGTATTTTTCCCCAGTACTATTATATTCAAATAAACCTCTTGTAAATGAATAGAACTCCTGCACATTAATGCTGCTCATTATAATCCTCTTGTAAAGCTATTAATTTGGCGACTTTACTAAGTTATGTCCTCATCAGCATATGTCCTTAGCCAAGTTTGCAATGACCATTATAATCAATCCTTTCAAAGTAAGTTATGCATTTTAATGAAAAGTCTACAAGAAAGATGAACTGGCTATTTCTAGCACTTGTAACTCTGCGGAGGAAGTACAAAAGGAAGAAAATTAAGGAGGAAAGAATTTTGAAAATCAATTTTTCCATGTATGCTCTAATGAAATTATGGATTCTACAGTTATGCTTATATGCTTCAGAGTGACTATTATAAAAGTTTTTTGTTTAAACAATCTGTTAATTATATTTAATGCATTTCAATGGAAATGCTGTCTCATGCATTAAAAAAATATTTGTCAGATATTTATTCTCTTAAATGGCAAGTATGATAAATGGTTTTTCATTTGCATTTTAAAATTAAATATAGGTAGCTACCACCAGGTCTAGATGTCAGACTGTCCATTTTTTTTAAGCCAAACAAGGTTTCACCCTTATTGTGCAATACTTTAATTTGATTGTTTTTTTAACTTGTAAGTATGCGCAACCATATTTAATATTCAAAAACATGCCTTGAAGTAGTCTGGAGATTGGTGATTTTTATGTACAAAAAATCTGAGACCATAATAATGGCTAAAATTTGATGGCAGGAAAAGAAGATTAGCGATATCATGAATCCAAGAAAGCCAGCAGGCTGAAATAAGCAGAACAAAATAGAAAGTGGGGAAATGATGGTAGTTGGCTTAGCAATAAGATGTTCAAGGTGTGAGACAATGGATTCTATGGGGAAAAAAGGCAAGCATGAGGCCAACTAAGCCAAAAATATTGAGATTTTTTTAATAATTTTAGAGCTATAGAATGAAATGTGAATGTATCATAAGAGCTGAAATTTGCCTAAATCATTTCAAGAGATCATTAAAAAAATAAACAAATCTGGTTCTTTAAAAAATTGTCACTGAATGCATTTACTGTGCAAATAGTTTTCTATATGTGGATATAATAGCCAGAGTATGTCATATTTTAACAAGCACCAAAGGAGTGCAATGTGTATAATTAAATGTAAGGTGAGCCTGTTATGAAGAAGCGAAATACATGTTTATTTTCTACAGAGAATAGATGCTTGTCAGCAGACAGTGATTCTTTACCACATTCAAACTAAATAAGGAATTTTGAATGCTATTAACTGTAAAGGAAAATTCTAACTGATATTGAGAGATACTTGATTACTTTATTAAGAAAGATACTTAAATTTAATCTCCAAAATTTGAATGAAAAAATGACCATTAATTTTTGAAACTACTTGATGTTTTACTTGATGTCTATTCCAGATTCATGATTCCATGCTTTCATCAACACAGAACCTTAAAAATATTATAAGCACATGGTGCTTTTAAATTCAAGAAGCCAGTTTCCCTTTCCCATTTTTAAAATGGTTTACCTATAGTTCTCAATCATTTTCAACCCTTTTTGGAAGGTCATGTATACTATTTATGAATCTGATAAAAATTTCCACCCTCTACCACAGAAATTCTCCATGTTTATTTCTTAATATATTTTGTGTACATGTTCACGTGTCCTCTGAACACAGGTTAATAATCACAGATGCAACCTCTGTGTTCCTAGTATTATAAGCAGATGCCATGCTAGCTTTGCAGATCTCCAAAGTATCCACACCAGTCTTCCCTTCTGCCTCACCAAGAGCCCGGAAGGTTGTTTTAGATTAGCTCTACACAGCAAAGAAAATGTAGGACTTGACAACTGACCAGTGATTTAAAATTGTTACCACACTGCCATTCTATACAATCCAATTCAAGATATATATCCCCTCTCCTCCAATCTTCCAATATATTTCATGAAATTTGCCCAAATTATTCAGATCAAAAATAATCACAAATGCGTTTTCCATTATCTTAAACACATCCATTAGTAATCTAGACAATTGCAACTGGCATAATTTTTTAAAGCCTGTATGTGGAGAATACATTTAAATAGGAACTGTATAGCACGGTATTGAAACTGCAAATCAGATTTGCCAACTGTACAATTCTCATGATACCAAGATGAAGAGGAAATTCAACTATAGTCCTGCATGAAGGTTTTACTTAAATAATCTGGAAATTTTTCAGCTTTATTTCATTTCATGTCCCTCAGGAAATGTTTATGACCATAATGCATGGTAACTAGATGCATACAATTCTGGGTAACTCAGAAATAATTAAGGAACGCTATTTAAAAGCTGATAAATCTTTTTAATTCCATGGAATTTATTTTATTTGAAAAACTTTACATTTTCTCTTTGGAACTGCACAAAGCATAAAATGTGCTTTCAATTGACCTTGTAATAAATTATTTGGCCAATTTGTTATTATTTCGGCACTATATGGTACAGTGTCTTAAGGATAACAATGTAACACTTCACATCCCTAGAGGTCAAATGGTTAAACACATTTAATACTGAAAGATTTGAAAATTATATGAGTTCTACTCAAGGTTGAGAAGTATACTCTTGAATTTATTATGTATTGCATTTCTTCTAGAACTAAAAGCCCCCATTTGATTATATATTTTCAAACAATTAAAAGATGCCTGGACAAATTACATTTGATCTTCAGAGTCAGGTTAACAACATAGTAAAGCTACTTCACTTCGTATCCTTTTTCATTTTCCAACTTCTCTGGTACTAGCATTGGTATTACACTTAAGAAGGCTGGTAAATGGTTTGGATCCTTTGACCTTTTAAAACAGTAGATGCAATTAAGCTTGGATAAATAGATCACTCATCAAACACTTGGCAGCCTTTTAAGAAAATGCAAAAGTAGACAAAAGTACTTAGGAAAGCTTCCCCAACAACTTTGTGGAAAGATTAGGGAAGAAAACATGTCACTGAATATCAGAGGGGTGTCCCCACATGCAAATCTGTGCATTCATCACATTTTCTTACTAAAAACGTTCTGTAACAAAGTGATTTTTAAAGTCCCATAAAGTTCACTTTTAATGACTTTATTTCAAATTCAAAAAAACAAAATAGCAGAAAAAGGCAGCTCAACAAGTTATGGAAGCATTACTCCGAAAAGTTCTGTCCAGGCAATTTTATGTCATCTAATTCCATCTACTAACTCAATTGTTCCTCTAGTGTCACAGATGAACACGGATTAGTTAAATGGCATGGTCAAGTTCTCCTTATTAAAGGAAAAAAAATGAGAAAAAAAATGGTTAATCATATTCTTATCTCATATTCAAAACCAAATCCCATGTTCTTTTTTAACCTTTAGCATTAATATAGTACCAACTTTGCTTTTGCTCTGAAAACATTACAATGTTTTTGTTAACTATAGCCCATAAATTATATTAGCTATAGCTTCCCCCTGTATCAGGGTCCCATAAACTTTTTCTTATGATAATCTTGAGATAGGAAACCTCATAATGAAAACTTTCATGGGTGAACTCCATTAAATTTCTTTTCCATGGGAAACCTATATTTCACTTGAAGGAATTTTGTTGAACTGGACAATGATTATGGAGCATCTCAACCAAATGGAACCGCTCTGAGTTTCCTGAGAATTTTAGTTTCTACTAATATACTTAGTATTTGTTAACACTATAAGCTACATTCCCAGAATATCAGTTAAAATATGTTTATTCTGAGATAGTTGATTTAGCTTTAATAAAATGAATCAATCAAACTTTTGCTCATGGGCAGAATTGAAAGTCCAGTAGTGAGCTGTACTTGCATGTCTACCTGTGTTGGTCATTAGGAAGCATATATTCACATCTTTCAGAACCATCTAGAAATAACAGTATTACATCAGAGATATTGGACTGAAAATGTTCCTTTATAAATTGTGAGGTTTGCTTTAAGAGAATTTCTTTTTCCTCACTGAGTAGACTATAAGACATCTGAGGAACACATATAGTCTACATATCTATTATATGTAATAATTTCTTGATAACACTTACTTTGCAAATGTGTATTCAATGCATATTACATGTCAGTGATGGAACTCTAGTGGAAGAGACACATAATAAACAAATGAATGAAACACTTATCCAATAAAACTTTGTAACTGTTAGGTGGCCAACAACAAGGCATCATTTTAGAAAACAACAGGAAAAGAATTATCAACTGTAGATAGGAAGGTAGAGAAAGGCCTAAGGAAATTCTAAGGAAGTAATTTCTAGGTTTATTTCTATAGGTCAGAAGGTCCTAGACATGCATTGGGGGAAAATAATTTCTCTACAATAGTAAATCATCCAAAATAGCATGTAGTACCCACAGCATATTTCTGTCCTGTACACTATACAAGGTTGATACAGAATTGTTTTTCATTATACTTTACTCATATTTTTATTATCTTACATAGCAAGTCAAAAATGCAACTTTAGATTTAGGTGATTCTGGCTTCACAGATTTGTAGAGAATATGTTCTCCTATTCAAGCAATAAATCCTCATTTCTTAGCATCTTAGATTATCAATTATAACTAGGTCAGCAACTATAGAGTTTCCAAAAGCCACATTTACAATCCCTGACATTTCAGCTGAGGTTAGGTGTATTTCATTTTGCTCTGATGCCATGACAAATGTATTTTGGAGTCTCAAATAATTAGTGACTCTTTTCTGAAATTAGTAAACCAGGTAAGTGACAACAGATATTAGAATCTACATATTTATGCTCTGTGAAGAACTATAATTAACACCAGTATATATTTTGTTACATTGGAGTCACTTTCTATGCAATAAAAGTATATTCTTTATTTTCACAATCAATGGGGATATTATTCAGGATTATAAAGTGTATTATCCATTCTAACATTTAATTAAGTACTCCTTCTTGGATTGTATGGAGATAGGGGAAGAGTTTGGTATGATTATTGTGTACTCAGCCAAAATAAGATCTGCTATTATTTCCTCTACTGAGTTTACTTACATAAACATGATGTTCCAAACCTCATCGACTTAACTAAAATATTTTTGAGCAAGAAAATAGAACCCTGTGCTTGCAAAGGCAATATATGCACATTGCCCTGATTTTAGTAATTGTTCATTTTACTCCATACTCATACAAGAGGAATGAACAAGGACCTGAAGACCTTGAGCTCTGCTGTCAAAAAGACAGTGTTTTGAATCTTGGCCTTGTTATTAACCGTCTGTGATCCCAGGAGAGCTACTTAACATTTCTGAGTCTGTTCACAAATCTATAAAATGGAGGTAATGAAATTTGATTTGTAAGATGGTTAACAGAGTTAAGTAACCTAACACATTTGAAGCACTTAGCACTGTGCTGCCACATATGAAACCTTAAAAAGAAAGCCAAAGTTATCCAAGTCCTACTCATTACTTAGAAGCTAGCTAAAATTATAAACTTGATTGACAAGGTAGGCTATCTTGCTGTATTTCAACTCAGCCTTTAAAGATGAGTTGGAATTAATGAATAAGAAGAAATTAATAATCAAAGGGTTCACACCAACCTAAGAATACATTAAAACAAAACAATTGGTAATGCATTAACAACTTTTCAAAAGAGGTATTAGAAAAAATATTGTCCTAAAAAGTTCTAAGTCACTCTTTTCAATGACTTTTTCTTTCATAAAAAATTCTTATGTAACAATTCATAGAATCCATTCAAGAAAGCAAATGGGGAGCATGTAGGAAATGTTTCTTGAAGAAGTTTGACTGAGTTATTTCCTAAAAGTTGTTGAATGTGCTTTTTCAAGCTGCTAAAATAATTTTAAGTTATGCAGTATATTCCTAAAGAGCACTGCCTGCAAAATTTTACTTATCCTTATTATCTGAAGCTTATTTTCCCCACAGTGTCCTTCTTTCTGTCATTCCATTTAGGGCTTTTCCACTTCCACTTGCCTTGACTCTCACAGTGGTTAGCACTATATCACCCTTCAGAGCACAGCTTTAATGGTATCTCTTCAGGGAAGCCTTCTCAGCACAACCCAGCAAAAATAGCCCAATCAAGAGATATGTTCTATTCCAGCAACCCCTTAATTTACTTCATCCCATTTATAAAAACCTGTAAGATAAAATTTTTATTTATTTAACAATATAGGCTGCTTAACACAGACAGAGACCACAAAAATCTCTTCCACTGATATATTCCTTCTGCCTACAAGAGTGCTAGGCTTATAGTAAGTGCTCAATAAAAATTTTAAATTAATGAATGGAGAAAAAAGTAGGTTTTTTAAGTTTTGTTTTGTTGGGGGAAGCCACAGGGAAGAAAACAACAAATTAAATTTGACACAAGTGAAGTTTGAAATAATTGCAAAACATCTAAGGGGAAACTAATATATATCATTCAGCACTGTACATGGAAGAGCCTACCGAGCCCTTATGCGGCCCCAGTCGAGGCTGCACCGCTGACAAGTCACTAAAGGAACAGCGCAGCTGAACACCTGATGGTTCAGGGCTCTGGATGAATTAAACCAACCTTTACATCTTAACAAAAGGCCAGGAATTAAGTTTACATAAAGCTATTAAAGGCATCCAGTTCTGCAAATATTTTTGTCAGACAGCAGTAAAGAAAAGCTGGCTCTCCACTGGTCCATGAACACACGGTAAAATCCAGGCCTACCAACTTGATAGGTGGCAAATTAAAGTTAAAATACGTGTGGAAAACCAGTTCAAGTTACTTGTCATGTGACCCTGGAGGAAAACAGGGATTAAGCAATT